>WJEZ01002572.1:0-13115 GCA_009869925.1 Thalassaphorura encarpata | reverse complement strand
TATTACACTTAAAAATAGTACCGTTTGACCATAAGCAAAGATGGTCCCATTAAAACCTTCGAGGACAGAATCGACCAAGGGGCGAAATGCATCTTCAAAGAGTTCCTTTTGAGAGATTCTAAAAAATTTAAGAAAAAAATATTCTATTCAAAACAAGTAAACGCCAAAGCATTGCTATAAACTACAAACTACTAGGCACGTAAATTCTTCTGTCCAATGTCCTACGCCTACGTTTGCAAGTAAGACTAAGCTATATGATTGTGAAACGTATTGATTTAACAGATCAATTAGAACTCAAGTTGTGCCTAGCCCGTATACTCAATTATTACTGCGTCAGAATCAGAAATGTGTTCACAAGGACAAGACAACATACGTAGAACTTACTCATTATCATAGACGGTGTCAAATGTAAATACTTTGCTGTGTTTGGCATGAACATGATTAGAGCTGCTGGGTTTGGGATTACGAACTTCAATTTCATTCTTTTTCCGATCTATCGTCACCACTTTTCTGAAATCAGATTAAACAGATTTTTTTAAATTTTACAAATTCTAACCTGACAATTAATTAAAAAGTTGAATTTACTCGATATGCCCTTGTTCTAATTCAACGTTGCTGAGTGGTCGACACCTCACAATGACTTTGACTCTTTCGGATGGAGATGATGATGATTTGTTGATGTTGTTTCCATCTCCTTTAATCTTTTGATTGTCATTTTTCTCAGTCAAAATTCTTCTATGTGTCTCCTTGTCTCTCTTCCCGTTCTTAGGAATGACTTCACTGACTGATAACTCATCGTCCAGACTCAAGTCACTCATGTCCGAACTATTTATAGTGTACTTAATTAAAATATACTTAAGTATGATACTTTATTAAATGGTTAGGGCCCAGGACGGTAGGGTCAGTCAGTCAGTAGATGTTGGACACTATTGACTTCTGTGCAATTTGTGCACAGTCCACAGATTATTTTTGTGAACTAAACAGAGAAATTGGACCAAATGTTGGATTCACAATGTTGTCCTTTCTTTTGTCCATAGCAACGATTGGGAAATTGGGGTGAGAAAAAATCAATATAGAAATGAAATGGAGTTACCCGGGAAGGGAAGGGAAGGAAAGATAGCCGGGTAGTTCAGTCCAGTACAGTGCTAAGGTTCGAAGAACCAGCCAGGAGGGAGAAAATTTCTTGTCATTCGCTTTGCTTTCTCTTGCCAGGAATTAGGAATTTACTTTTGATAAAATTATTTAAAAAATTGCACACATTAGCCGATGAAAATTTTCATTCAACAATAATATTCATTGGTTTTATTAAAATGAATTTGATAAAATATTATTTTTCTAAATTAACGAAGAAATTCGCGTTTGATTTTTGATTTCTATTTGTTTCTTAATTATAATTAATATTTAAAACTTAATCTGACCCTATAAACTCAATTAGAATTAGCGCTAGAAGTACTAGGAAATAAAATGAAGTAATTGCTAATTTAACTAATTTTGAAGTGTATACTCATTTCTTAATTGTATTTACAATATCACATGTACCTTTGCATAATTGACTCGTTTTCACCCAGTCATTCCCACTCACTGGACTTAACACTTGGCACTACTTAATTACTTTGTTTTATACAAGATTTTAAACAATTGTGCATAATTTTGCGCACATGACTTAAATTAAATAAGGTTCTAAATTATATTACAAAACTAGATGAATGGCTCGTCCTGCAATCCTGACATAAAATATAGATTGCCCCAATTACTATGGCGTGAAACTAAGAATTAATTTTATACATATTAATTAAATTAATGCATAATAGTACAATGACGAAACTCATTACGACAAAACCAGCGATATGTACATTTTAAGTGAGCAACTGTCACGATTTTTTATCGACATGACACAAAACGAAATGTTCAGAGAGCACCGTCTGTGTAACAGGGTTATTGGGCAATTCCAACCTCCCATGATTGCAGACACAGAACAGGGGTCAATTCCAGAGGTCAAATCCGGACAATGGGGTCAGAATGCCGAAAAACCGCACTGTCATGAAGCATTCGCAATTGGCTTTAGTGATTAGCAATACACAGCAATTTAAAAATCTTAAACACAGTCTTTAAATTCAAAATGCATCCAAATATTTCTGTACAAGTAGAACAAGGTTGAAGACGATGAGATATTTCGTAATTGTAATTCCTCTAGATGTTGATGATCGAACAATGGGTTGAAAACTTGGTTTTGCCTTATCTTCGCAAAATCCATGAAGATTGGCTCCATATCCAGTGACGCATTCGCAAACACCTGAATGCATTGGGACCTGTCCCATAGGCCGAACGCATTTTGCATGGGAGATGCATCCGATAAAGGGTTGAACTTCTTTGGGTAGAGTATCCAAGTGACACTTGACTTTGTATTTGGCTACGCACTTTTTCTGATCAAAATCATAATGATTCCCCTTTGGACAGGAACAAACTTGTGTACCAGGATTATCACAGCGTAGATTTTGGGATACGTTGCAGTCCTTGTAATTTCGACAAGGGGAATTAATTGTTCCGTCTGAAGCTTCTGTTGGTTTTAAGATGAGCAACAGCAGGGGCAGTGTGAGAATAGTCAAAGTCCACCAACTTGGGTCCATTCTTTTCGTCTGTAAGAAAGAAATGAGTGGATTAAAATTAAATATTTAAACGCTCACACTTCAGTTGTAAAGTTTAACGTAATGATGCAATGATGAGGAAAAGTTGATGAAGAACTTTACAGAAGTATGAGTCAAATTGTCTTTCTTTGGTAAAATAAATTCGATAAAATGACATTGAGGCAATATACCAGCTCCATGACCACAGCTCGAAATTTCCAACCGGAAATTGGTCACGAGAAATAAACTTTTCCCCGTAGCACGCCCCTTATCTCTAAAAGACGTTGAATGAACTCTGCAGCTTTTTTCCCTCTAAGCACTTGTATTCCTTCCTTGTTAAATTAAATGTTGCTAATAAGACGAATATAGACACGAATAACTTGTTGGAGCGTTATTTGCTAAACAGCAGAGCATAGCTTTAATATGATTGGACCATGAGAATCAGGTCAGTGCAAAATTTGTGGTTAGCAATTCCTTGAATATTGTAGCAAAGTCCTAGCGACGTATAAGAACTTTTAGACACTTTAACTCACTAATTTTCACAATGACGGGCTCCTTTGAGAAAAATTCTAATGGACTTTTGTAAAATACAGTAATACAATGGTGCTTAAAACTATGTTAAGGTATATTAGGCAGTGTGTATATATTTAGGAGCTACTTAAAAGCACCTAAATAATGGTCTAAATATAGCTAGCACGGGAAATAATAATTTGGTAAGTTTCCGCCCTGTCCACTCACTGGAACTGTTAGTTCCAATGTCCAATTTAATTCAAAATAATAAATGTTAAAATATTCCTCTAACCTTGAAACCTCCAGTAAATTTTAATTTTAGCCGGAAACGTGAGTGACTAGTTAATGCCATGCAAAACTCCCAGGATGAAGTGCCAATTAATTGCCCACGAGTCCAAATGCCGAATGGCAATTCTAACAAATGGGCAAATGCATTTATGCAAACTCAAATCTTGGGTGAATAAATTTGCCGAGTACTTAAGAGGGGCAATCACAATGAAATAACAAACACAGGAAGCTGCAAGTGCAAAGTTTTTACTTCTTTAGTTCCAAGTTAGGCTTAAGCTGAAGATTATCTATTGAACTCAATGCAACCAATGGACAATGCACAAGCAAAACGACAAAACGTGGTCAGTAGCTGAGCTGAGTCATTAGAATTATAAGTTATGTCGTCACTGTCACCCTAAATAATTGAATCAGAATTTTATTATTAACTATTCATAACCTTTTAGATTCAGGCCCGCATTACATTACACTGCACTGCACGAGAATTTGATTTGTCATATGTGTTTTCGTATTTTTCGTAGTAGGTATACTGTAATGCGATGTGACTTGTGAAAAATAAATGAATCAACCCCACGGGGTAAAGTAAAAGTACCAGAAAACTGAACTGTTGACTCTATTTGGCCAAATATTCCATGTTGAATTCTATTTTTGGCACTCCTAGGGCACACACCGCAATATTTTATGACAGGGATTGGACGAAATTGACAAAATTTACCTTCATTTGATTTAACTTCACACAAACTTGTTCACCTCCTGAGTGAATTATTCATTTAATTTAAAGCAATTTTAATATTTGACAATAACTGTCGTCTTACTGTGTCCAGATCTTGATTTCTCAGGCTTATTCACGCACAGATCATCTTAACAGTTAAACTAAAACTAGAACATTTGTCACTTGAGGATCTTGACTTCACAGTTCGACCTATCTGGAATTTCTGAGACGGCAAAATACTACTGCGTGCATAGGGTTGAATACATTGATCAGCATTTTTCTACAAGGATATATGAAGCAGAAGCAGACTTGATTGTGTTCTTGTATTCATCCAGATATTGAATTATGTTGATGCATTATTCAATGCGAACCGAAACCTTCACACAGACACAATGCACAAACAGCCCAGAATACATATTTATAAGCGCAGCAGAGCAGAGCAAGCGATAAATAAAAATTAAATCAGCTAACTCTATTCTAAGGTTAAAGCCGAACGAATCGCTATCTCAAAGCAGTGCCAGTCAACTAACGCTGCTACAGACTTGCATAAATCTCTAATCTTATAAATCACGGACCGGGCTGGCTAAAAGTTTGTTGACAAAACTAATGGGGCAGCACAAGTTTTTATCTCGATTTAATTCTAAACAAAACATAAAAAAGGACAAGATTAAGTTACTAAATCTGCGCTTCAGTTGATGCGATGTGACACTCCCACAGAAATTTCAACCAGACGGATAATTTCGTCGGAATATTCAAACTGCGTAAATGACAGAAAAATAAAAACGTGTTCAAGTGGATGATGGAAGGTCGGATTGGTCCGATATCGAATAACACTCGTCAAGAAAACACAAGATAATAAATGACACTGACACAAACACGACGCCCTAATGCATAGTGATGAAATTACCTGTTTATCCATAGTAGTAGGGTCCCACGAGCGTGCGAGCGTCAATGAACTTCAATTTCAGTTAACCCTTGCCTGCCAAACGACAGGACACGACTTCTTGCATGGCAGGATGAACAAAGCTCTGTGAATTTACTTTAATTTTTAACTTTCGTTTAGTTTTATTAATATTTTTACTTAATTCTGTCTGAGCGGTCAAATTAATTAGAATTTATTCGTGAATTCAAAACTCAATATGAAAACTCACCCGAAATCAGAGGTGAACTGAAGAGGGAAAGTTTTCGTAGCAACTCTCCCGCTTTTGAGTACCGGGTTGGAAAATGGGATAAAACCGGGTAGCTTATAGCCTTTCCCCACCGTACGGGGTGGAAATGGCAATGCAAGGCAAGTCGCAAGAAGCACGAGTTTCCTTTACAACTGAACTGAACTGCAAAAAAAAGTCACGCTAATTTTAAATTAAACTGGACACTATCTCATCTCATCTTCTCATCTTCCGGCAGATCTTAAGACTTGAGTCAGCACGGGCAAAGCACCACACTCTATTTCGTCCATGACATAAATTAAGAAATCTGATTGATACAAGGCTCTAACCGACGACGACAAGATTCAAAGGCACTGACTGCACTGCACTTGATAAAATAATCCATTTACGCTTGACAGATTCAGATGGAACTCTTTATGTCTTGACTTGTCTGAGAAATAACTTCAATTATCTGAATGCATCATAATTTACGATTTGTTTTTTGGCTGTAGTACTATTTGATGACTGGATCTGAATCTGAATAAGACTGAATCACTTTGCTTTTGCTTTGCTTTTGCTCGTCCCCGTTGTTGGGTAAAACTAAATTGAGCTTTCCTTTCAATTCAACAATTCAAGGCTTTTTTCCATGGGAGTTTGCTTATTGCTTACTCTTCCTCCTCGTTAGCCAGTTCCTGACATATTTTGAAATTGAAATTAATGTAATGCTTGGGCCTGTGCCCTTCTATGGTAAATATTTCCTAAACAAAATTCTCACAGATTGTACTATGCGATACATGATATGCTCGTTATGCAATAGCAAATGGCAATAGCATATGGCCTATGAAAATACTTTGCTATTTGGGAACAGGAAGTGCCGTACGCCACGGGCACGGGCAATGGCAATATTATTTTTTTTTGCACAAATTTACTGACGACAGCATGCAAATATGGTTAGCATTGAACACTACATTGAGATTGAGGTGAAGTGAGTAAAAAATGAATATAAAAATTCAAAAGCCTCCTGGCTCTGGTTCAGCTCAAGCTCCAGTTTCACGACCAGTTTATTTAGGCTTCGAGGCTTCCTTCTACATTTATGTTTGTTTAAATGACGCAATTCCATTTCAGTATCACTGCGTTTGTTAAATTCAATACTTTTGAATCTAATGAACTAAAATGATGTAAAATCCAATGCCACAATATTATTCAAACCTTGTGATTTTATGATTTCCTTTGTTAAATGCAAAACAATGAAACCACGTTTATATTTGGTTTAATGGAGGGATATTTGGAGTGAATATAGAGTAAAAATTCAATACATGATATACGCAATATTTCTTTTACAAAATGAGTGGCTATTCGCTATTTCGCTGTGAGTACTTGTTAATACTGGTCTTGATTTCGCACAAGTGGTNGATATTTGGAGTGAATATAGAGTAAAAATTCAATACATGATATACGCAATATTTCTTTTACAAAATGAGTGGCTATTCGCTATTTCGCTGTGAGTACTTGTTAATACTGGTCTTGATTTCGCACAAGTGGTGATTACATGACACATGGCCTATTAAGAAAGAAGAACTAGAACTAGGCAGGTTGGTCTTGCCAGCCAAGCCAGGGATGAACAATGAACGAGTTATGAATACAAAATTAGCTTTTGAAGGTAAAAGTGTCACTTGAGGCTTGAAAATTGAGAAGTGCTGACGAACACTTTCTTTGTGTTGTAAATAGGCAAGCATGTAAATTCTTAAATGATCCGTGCACTGTAACCTGCAAGCTAAACACATAATATAACTATAACTTTTCCTTGCAATTCTCATGTTAATTTATTTGTATTGTCCTATTGACAAAGAATTCTCAAGTTTGCATCACCACAACTGCAAACGCACACCACGCATGTTATGGTGCAGATGAAACTGCAAGTGAATATCTTTTTAGATAAAATAATGGTCAAAATTTTAATTTCAGTTTATACATTTTGCGACCAAAGGGTAAAGTATAAAAAATTGCAGAAGGTACGATCAGTTACATCAAAGGGTTCATAAATTGAACTATTATGCTAAATGTTAACGGTGGGGGAAATCTAATGTGACCATAGCGTGTATGAATCTGCTTTAAAATTAGTTTCACTCTGTACTTTCTGCTGGCTGGTTTCTTAGAAGAACCTAAAAGCCATAGCCGTAGCCATAATCGATATGGAAATTGGAACATTTCTTGGCAGCTGCAAGTGTACAGCAGTGCAGAAACTGTTTAAAAGGGTAAAATCCTGTTGATTTTTCCTTAGTTTAGCCGGAGCAAAGATAAAAAGTGTAGTTCAGATACTAATTCAGATCAGGTAATTGGTTTCTTAGAAGAACCTAAAAGCCATAGCCATAATCGATATGGAAATTAGAACATTTCTTGGCAGCTGCAAGTATACTGCAGTGCAGAAACTGTTTAAAAGGGTAAAATCCTGTTGACTTTTCCTTAGTTTAACCGGAGCAAAGATAAAAAGTGTAGTTCAGATACTAATTCAGATCAGGTAAAGTGTCTTCTTCGAAAAATCTTAAAGAAATTATTAAAAATTAAGTGAAACTATTAATTTTTTTCTTTCTTTAGATTAATCACAATGGCTTTCGATCGCACATTATTCGTTTTATTGATTGTTGTACTAATTTCGACCATTGTTACTGCTCAACTTCACGGAGATCCTTGCACTACGGATCAAGATTGCAACAATATAAATTTTTCTTGTAATACAGGCCAATGCGTTTGTTCCTTGTCATACACAGTCCCAAGCTCTGATAAAACATCTTGCCTTGTTTCCGTGGGTCAACCTTGCAGTGCAGATGGAACCTTGACATGCGTTGACGACTCTTCATGTGTTGACACAAACTCTGATGGAAATTCAGTTTGCACGTGTGATAGTTCCTACGTCGCTGTGTCAGGGCCCACTTGTACGGATGATGTTTCTACAGAATCAAATTTAATTTGCTGTCCTTCAGATCTATGATTCAAATAAAGGCTTGTGATTTTGAAAAATAGCGACTTGTGAATATTTCTTTCTCAATATTTTGCACCAAGATCCTAAAATTAAATTATGAAATCTAAAATAATGTCAAAATTTTCTAAAATTTATTACTTCTTAGCAGTAAGTACAAAATTTTTGAACATAATATTGTAAAAACGATGAATTGTAAAAACTTTCAGTTTTCTGGAAAAGTGCTTTTGAGAATTCTGTCTGTTTCCGAGCAGCAAATGATTGGAAATTGAATCCCTGAATTTGCAAGAGGATCAGCACAAACTCTTGCAGAAATTTGATAGTGGTTTGGATCACAGATGCAAATATTATGTGGACCACACGAAGCATTTTCTACACATTCGTTGAACCCTTCAACGTTGCACGGCTGGCCAACAGTTGACACACATCTGGCTTTGTTCACCCGAAACACCATTCCTGGGACAAGGCAATCGCAAATTCTATTTCGACAAACAAGTCCAGAGTTTGGGAGGCAACCGTAGGTGCTGAATCCAGAACAAAAATCACCATATGTTTGACAGGATGAATTTTGAGTCAAAAACAACAACACAAACACAAGACAGATGACATGGGTTGGGATCGGATTTTGTTTTCCTGGTTTCCACATGTTTCGGCAAGTATTAAGTTGGATTTCTAAAACTGGCGTATTCTTGACAATTTTAATAAAATCCCACTTGGTTAAGTCGCACAATATTTAAGACTACTCCCAGAACTTCTTCCTACACGCCGAGGTGTCGAAAACTCAAATGAATAAAGAAAAGACGATTTTAGCTGAAAATAGCGGAGGGTTGTGATGACTGTGTTAAAATGACACATTCTTTGTGTTATCTTCCGTCAACAATGAAATATCACAACAATTAGTAATTTACATGTTGTATTTCTCATTTCTGGTATACTTACATTTAAATTCTGCACAGATATTAATTACGCATTAGACTGTGAATATAAACATCAGTTTAACATCATTGGATTCCAAAGGTACACACGTAATGGACCAAAATTCCCTTAGTACATTTTTAAACTTCTGAAGGTCGATTTTACTTTCGTTGTGTATAAATAAATTTTTCATATATACGTGTACAATAACTAAGTTTCAAAATAAATATTTAATTTGCGTAGGAATTCGTGACTTCTTTATTCGCATCTTTCAACGTGTGAAATTGTTTTGCTTGTTTAGTAGTCAAGACCAGGGATCAGCTGATACATAGGAGTTAAGCCGTACTTCAGTCATCGTGCGTCAATAGAGTTGGTAAATCCCTTGTAAGCATTAGCATACTTGGTATGTATTGTAGTGTAACTAAATTTTGTAATCAAGGATTCAGTTTAATCACAAAGTATACAATTCATGCTTTATGAGCAGAAGCAGAGAGCACGAACAGGTGGCAATTTCCGATAATTAATTTTGCTTGAAATTACACGCGCTGTCAAAATGTACAAATTAACTAATTAACCGTCATCTAGAGCTTGACCTGATCATATTATTTTTTCCGACATTTCATGTTTAATGCAAATTTCTAGTGTCAAATATTATCAATAACACTTTTACCCTTCGTTCATTAGACTCTAATTGACCTGTCAGATATGCGGATTAAATATTAATGTACAAAATACCTAATTGATCACACGATTATTTGAAACAATTTAGATTAACTTGTTAAACTGTGGATTTTGAATTTTGACTAATGATTGATGGCAAAGATAAATTTTGGAGAGCATTTTTGGACAGAAAAACTAATATTTTCTAAGCTTTTCCTTCACAGTTCAGTTTTAACTTTCCAGCTTTAAATACATAAATAATTGCAAATAGAATTCAGTGAGTATTTCGTAATCGGAAATATGTTCATTAAGTTCTTTGCTTTAGTTTTCCTCTTCGTGGCTTCGTCTTCTGGTAAATTAACCAAGCTTCTTATTTAGATTTTTTTAAATTGAATGTATCAGAACTCAAATATTAATTTGAAAATATTTCTGTAGCCTTCACCCACAAAGGAGGATGTCGATTCCCTGTAGACATAGACTCAGAATTCCTGCCTTTGCTTTCAAATCAAAATGGCATTTTACACCCAAAATTTGATGAGGCTGATTCCAAATGGTATCTGGAAATGAGACAAGGTGGTAAATTTATAGTCGACTGTGCAGGAGCTGACAACTTGATCAAATCCAGGAGTCAAAAACACTTGGAGGCTGAGTGTATTTTTAATGATGTTATTCGGGTAGTTTTTTAAAATGAAATTTTATTTGAAAACTCGTTTTGTGATTGAATTTTAAAATTTAGACACAACATGATTTTGGAACATTTGACGAGCTTCTTTGCACTCGTATGTTGACAGAATCCGTCGTAAGAAACGGAACTTGTTACAATGGGTATACAAAAGTTGAAATTGCTTTCTTGGATGCATCTCAACCGTAAGTTTATAAAAATTAATAATATTTAAAAGTACTGAGGAATTAATTATCGGACTTTAAAGGTTCTCTCTCATCACTGTCTGCCACAATGAAGCTATTGATGACACTCTGTGGGCTAAAAGTTTTATTTTTGGTGCTAATTTGAAAGATTCAGAATCCGTTAATCGCCCAAGTTTTAAGGAGGGTGGTTTCTTTACTGAAATCAGCGCCGACACTTGCTATACTCAAGCTGGGCAAACTGCGACCGTGGCTGAATTGGTAGGTTACGTTAAAATTATTAATTAGATTTTTTGTGATTAATAATTGAGCAAATACTTTATTTGCCTTAAAGCTTGGGTCATCTGCAGTTGCTGCACGCTACATTAAAACTGGAGAAAATCTTTTTATGTCAAGAGGTCATTTGATGCCAAATGGAGATGGAATTTACGCCTATGAGAAAAAAGCCACATTCTATTTCCTTAACGCACATCCACAATGGCAGACTGTGAATGGGGGTAATTGGAACGTAAGTCACGCTAAAATAATTTTTAACGTAGAGCTTCTCAGTTTACATAAATTTTGATATTCCAGCAACTCGAAGCTAAAGTCCGAGCTTACGCTGAGTCAAAACAGACTACACTAACTGTTTATACTGGAACTTATGGGGTCACTACGTTGGATGACGTGAACGGCAACCCAGTCGAAATTTGGCTTGGAAGAAACATGCAAGGAAATCTTGTAAAACGACTTCCTTGTCCACAGTAAGCCGATATATTATAATGTTATATCATTAGATTTTCCAATATTTTATTAAAATTTCTATAGTCTCACTTGGAAAGTCGTCCATGACGAGGAAAGAGGAACAGGAGTCGCTGTGATTCAGTTCAACAATCCATGGTCCACAGTTAGGCCTGAAGACATTTTATGCGAAGACATCTGCGATCAATTGTCTTGGGTGACTTGGAAGGTTAGAGACATGAGGCTGGGATATACTTATTGCTGTGATGTGGATTCATTCAGCAAAGCTTTGCCCTATGCCCCTAAGTTGGGAAATCTTCCCCTCCTGGACTATTAAGCCTAACACTAATTAGTCAATTTGATAGACTATATTTCTAAATTAATTGAATAAAAGTAAAATTGTTTATCACTGCGAGTTTGTTCAACGGTTATTTGTACACCTTGCATCTGAAAATTTTAGCTAGTAGTTATCTCTTTGGTAATTAGGAAGAACCAAAATTTGACTGTTAATTAATCTAGAACCTCTTTCACTGACAATGACATTCTTAGGTGTTGGTTTTGCGATTACATCAATTTTTGCGAGCAAAGAAGACAAGCCGCAAGTCAAGTGTTTCACATTTAACTAACTAACTGAACATACTTGTTTTGGTTTAAACTCTATATAAATTTTCAGGGTTTAGTAGATGCAAGTAGATGCGAATATTTTGATTTTAGGCAGATTAAATTGCTTGAACTGGACAAGTATTAAGTATAACTGATTACCAAAAGAACGCTAGGGCTAACATACTATTAAAAACCTCAGTACTGTTTTATATTTTTCTTTTTATTCAAATGTTCTTGATTTGTGGACGTAAAGTATACGCGTTTATCAAAAGTAACAGTAGATTCTGAACAAGTTTTGTTTCAATGGAAAATTGAAAAAGATATCAACTAAAATCAGCATGCGAGTTGTTTAAGTCTCAGACTTCATACAATGCGCGGTATGAGCGCGCTAGTGCAAGTAAAATTGAAACTTATTTAAATAACTTTTCTTCAATTTTGCTTGCACTGAAAACCCGAGGATTCATGCATAGAAAACATTGCAATAAAATTTGGAGAAAAAGCTGACTATCCTGGATTTTTAAATTTTGAAATAATTGTTAGAAAAGTGTAGGAATCTACTGTTACTTTTGATTTGAGGTCACATATCTGGAGCATTCTGTTCAAGAAGTTAATGTTTGTATTTTTGTTCCTCCGTTTTGCTATCATCCCCCGGAATTGCCTGGTCTCGAACCTCCATCCATTCTTCACAATTATTGACAACGTTGATTCGTGGCACTGCAAAGAAGGTCAGAGTGAGAGGAACGACCTGTCTGCTCGATTTATTTTTTCCAAAAATCTTTTTCTTCATTTTGCTCGGGTATTTAACGTTGGGATCTTTCGGTTCTTCTCGTTCCACTGATTCGGGATCATCATTGACGACAGACTTTTCTTTAGGACCTTGTCCAGTCAATCTTCTGCGAATGGCCCTATCCCATCCTTGAAACCGTTTTCTGATGGAACTTTAAGCAGTGCAAAATGATACATTAAAATTACTTCAACCAAACAAAATAGAATTAAACCAGATTAAATATTTGCATTATAACCTTAAGCGTGTTTCATTTTTCTTCAAACTCTTTTTATCATCCAAATCCGAATCCACGTATGAAAATTCGCTTTTAGTA
>WJEZ01002571.1:0-13115 GCA_009869925.1 Thalassaphorura encarpata | reverse complement strand
AGAGAACAAGCTGAGGCAAAATGTAAGGAGCAATGGGAGGATTACTACAACAATTGTTGTGACGGTTATCCGCTTGATGCTTGTCTTCGGGTTGAAGGGCTTGAGCATGATCGAGATATGATTGTTAATGTAGAGTACGTGTGCTAACGCATGTTATTTAAGTAATTTCTTATTAATAATTGTCATGCTGCGCTTAGACCTCCACCAACCCCAGAACATGTGTTCAATTTAAGGGAACAAGGATGCAAAACGGATATCATTGCTGGTTTCTTTAATCCAGATGATAACAAAACTGCGGCACAAATGGACCGAGAGCGGTGTGACCGATACTGGCGGAGTTGTGGCCCATGTTTTCCCAAGTATCCTCGTGGAGTCATTCGGTATTTTCTAGAATTAGGGTCATTTCAATTTCAACACACAGAATCTGAATAACGTGAAAACATGTTTTTCTTAGTTATCCACCACAACGTTGGGTTAGCGTAGCAGAAGAACAACGGTTTTGTTACAATCCAATTTGCGCAAAGTCCAAGTACATTGATCCAAAATTTATACAAGAACAAGGGGAAGAATTGGCCAGAAGACGAAATGAAGAATGTGAGAGGAAAGCCGCAGAAAGGAGACATGCGGCTACAGAATGGCTCAAGCGAAATGCTGATTGTGTAAAACCGGGTTGCCCTACTGGGCGATGTGGGTGTGATTAAGTCAAAGGTCAAACCTTAACCAACCATCTGGATCTGACCTTGCACTTACATGCTAATAAAATTGCAAAATAAGATAATCGTGAGTAAAAAGTTCAAATCCTAATGTACAGGTACAATCACTCATTTATTCACTACACAACACATCAATGCGATTTTTTTCAAAACAAACTAAATCCAATCCACAGAAAGTTAAATTATCTCAAAATTCTATAAAAATCAACAACTATGACACGATTCTATTTAAAAATGCAATGGAATTGAATCAGGAGACACGCTGCACTTGCACTCAATTTGAATTTTAACATTAGCTAACTTAATTCTTATTGTACTTTTGACTTTGTTTTGGACTTTTTGCTTGCCAAACCACCAGCTGATCCTGCACCACTCGTCAATCTCTCAAGCACTTCTTTCCCAACTTTTCCAATCTTATCAAAATAAGTAATGACTAGAAATACAAAAATGATAAAGGCAAATGCAAAGTATGAGCTTTTCCCAATCACTTGATCTACATGAACAGGTTCTACGCCAAAGTTGACCTTATAATGTGCATAGGCTTTGGCAGCTGTAAAATTAATTTGTTCAGGAAGAGTGTAATCGTAGTGATGAGGATTGAGGGTTGATTCAAATTTTATAAAATACTCTGCCGAATCCTTTGGAATGGGTGGGAGTATAATGTAAGAGATCCCAGCGAATTGAACTACATGGAGTGGCATGTCTGGAGCAGATGCTGAAAAAATCAAGGCTTTCAAGGACTCTAAGTTCTTTGGATTTTTGGTCAGGACTCGAAGTGAAATGTCCATACGTTTAGCAGGGGTAATGATTATCATGGATACGTTATGAATATCTTGATTTCCGATCTATAGGCAAAACACGAAATAATTAATATTTTTCATACAAACAAAATCAAATCAAATCAAATTATTTCTTTACCTGAACACTCAAGACTTCAGGAATTGTACGCTCAACTCTTAAGGCAAAATCGTCCTTCTTCACGACGCTGATTTCGTATTTGCACTAAATTGGAATTAAATAATATAATATTAGAGAATTTTGCGTTAGCTTCAATAAAATTAATTTGACGTACATGATGATTTTAGTGACCAAATGCGAAAATTCCCAAGGTCATCCGAAGTTCCTTCTTCCCCATACTCAGAGCAATTTCCTTGTCCACGTGCAGAAACTAACAATATTTGGCATAAGATCTCCAGTAAGAGATGAAAGTTGACCATAAAGGCTAAAAGATTCCCTTGTGGCTCTACAAAATCAAAAATTGTATTAAAATCTGACAAACTAATTATTACAGTGGACATACTTTAGTTTCACAACTTTTCCCTCTTGTTCCTTAAGATCAATATGAAGGGCACTGGGTTGGAAGGAAAATTCCCTTAGCAAAGCCTTTAAATAATACTCTCCAGGTTGTAGATCCCCAAATACAAGTTCACCATTTGCATCCGTAAGCCGATTTTGTCGATAAGCACTTGGTCCACTCAGAGACAGCAGGACATTTGGCAATGGTCCATTACTTGACTCATCCTCAATTTTTACTGTGATTCTAGCCCATTGCAAAACAGTGAATGAGAATGGATCGTTTGGAACTGGTCGGAATGTGTAGCCAGATTTTTGTGGTGTGACTTTAAACCCAGAATTATGAATAAATGGACCAGCAATATATTCTCCAGCTGCATTAGTTGTCACAAATGTTGTTGCTTCCGGGTCACCAATCAATTCAACCTTGATTTCCGCTCCATCTGGTAAAATTAAAAAACAATATGAATTTTTTAGAGTTTTTTGGAAGTACAAACTTCGAAATTTTTACTTACCCAATGGTGGACTCAATTTTCCCTTGATGACATGAGATTTTTTAGCCAAGACTTGAAATACATTTGATTGACATTCATCCACAGGGTCAAAGTTTATCGAAGAAGGCTCGAATATATAACCATACGAGTGAAAATTTAATTTAACTGGTCTTCCTGGACTCCCAACTGCAGTGATTTCGTAAGTGACGGATCCACCCTTTTGTTTTCCTTGAATTACTACAGCAGATTTATCCAGGACCTCTCCATTCAGATTTACTTGCAAATCTGTAACTTCCCCATTGGCTACAATTACTCCAGAATAAGTATGAGTTTTTGCGACCAAGTTTATTTCATAAGTTTCTTGGTGTCCAGGTTTGAACATGTAGCTTGTTTTTTCAAATCCATGACATCCCTTGGGTTCAACTTCAACAGATTCTTTCAGACAAAGAAGTTTAGGCGTCTTTGATTTCAAATCAAACTCTTCTACTAATTTTTTCTTTTCTGAACTTAATACTCTTATTTTTGTATCATGACTCGTCGTTAGACGAAGAGAGTAGCCGACTTGTTCAAATACCAAATTATCAACATTTGCACTTTTTAGGGAAACCTTCAGAGTTTCTTTACTCCAACAAAATTTCGGTTGGACTACGTGCACTTCGTATTCTCCAGATTCAAGATTAGGAAATTTGAAACCACCGTTTTTAGTTTTGACTTCCTCCTTTGTAATTCCTCCAGTTTTAAGTTGAATCGAGATACCATCACAATTTGCGCTATAAATGCATTTTACACTCCCGGCTATAAAACCACTGAATTCTTTAAACGCGAATTCCTTGTCATTCGGTGAAGGGACTTCCACGGATTGTGAGGCAGGGGTAAAATACTTGGGTGGGCTTACTTTCTACAGTCAATGAATAAGTCCCCTTTTGAAGGAATAGACAAGTTCGCTGTTGTTCCTTTGGATTTGAGATTTTTTCCGTATGAACCTTCTTGTCACCAACGTTTTGAAATTTCAAGTTCATTTGCGTGGGTGCATTTGAAGACGGTGTTAGCTCGACCAAACCACAAACTAAGAACCGAGATGGAATGAAATCAGGGATAATGGGGTTGGTTGGAGTAATTGTCACTGATTTGGTGTCAAATTGAATTTTCTCTGAAAGACAAAACATTTNGGGGTTGGTTGGAGTAATTGTCACTGATTTGGTGTCAAATTGAATTTTCTCTGAAAGACAAAACATTTTTATAGAGACCGAGAAGCAGAAACACTTAATTTTTGGTCTTACCTGCAGTTATGTCGAAATTATAAGTTCCTGCTTTCATTTTGACGAGCTCGAAGTTTCCGTCTGGGCCAGATGTTGCTTTCAATTGCCCATTGATCAGAATATTTGCTCCAGAAATTCCTTTCACTCGTCCTTGAACAGTGAATCCTTCCACTTCAAACCCTTTCTCCAATTCCAAAGAAGAATGCTTGAGTTGAAAGTCGAGTCTATCCGGGGATACGTTATAAACGATGTTCTTGCCTCTGCAAAAATAAATTTTACAATAATCCGAACCAATGATCAGCCATTATTTTTACTTACTTGTACACTGGGACAACAGCATAGCTTCCAGGCTTCAATCCTGCAAACCTAAAAATCCCAGATTTGTCGGACTGTTGATGACATAAGAATTTATTCGGGGGCGACGAAGGAGGCTGAAAACCTTCCAGGGCACTTTTATCACAACTGAAGGCAGAATTTGATGAATCAATCGAACCAAGCAGAACAAATGTAACACCTTCCACAAAAGTCTTATCACTGCGTACGCGACCCACGACTTCATAGCCTTGTACAGTCACCTAAATTAAAAATAATGTACTGAGTTGTATTTCTAAGAAAAATAGTCTTCCGGTATTCAAAGTCAGGGTTGGTAATATTAATTGTAATTGAGTTACAACTAATTCGCATTAGAGGCAATATTTAAGTAATCAGTTCATTTCGTAATTTATAAACTTGAGAGGTGAGAGGCAATTCTAATAATTAATTACCTGTCCGTCCAAAACGACGTTTTTATTTGTGATTTCAAAAGTCGTTGAGTCCTTTGCAAAGGATAAAGACGAATGTTTTGCTTTCAGTGAATACGATCCAGGTGGGACGCTGTCAAATGAAAACGAGCCACCATCCTTTGTCGTTGTAGCCAATCGGAGTTTTTCTGGGCCAGATAGTTCAATCTGAACACCTGCTGGGCCCTCCGTAAATCCAACCGTCACGACTTTTCCAAAAACCGAGAATCCTTTGAAGTCGAAATTTTTGTCAATGCCTTTTGAACAATCGTCCGTCGCTCCGTCAAAACGGATTTGATATTCTGGAGGATCAAATGCCCAACCTTCGGGTGGACTGATCTAAAATTAAAACAGTTCAAGAAATATTAAGTCAAATTCAACCCTACAAATATATTTCTTAATTTCGCATACTTTTAACACGTAGTCTCCTTTTGATTCCAATGGAATGAAATAATAGCCAGTCGTCGGTGCACATTCCGTCTTTACTTTTAGGCTTCCTTGTTTTGTAAATCTAAAATAGAAGCCAGTGATTAATTAACAAAAAATCATTAATTGAACCCAATATCACATCAACTTACAACTTTATTTCAATTTTATCAAAATCCAACTTGTATGAACTCCTTACGAATCCTCCACACCCTAAAATTTCAGGCATATCTGAATTCCCTTCTGCCAAACCCCAATTCGCAAGACATCCTATCAGGCATACAATTATTTTAAATTCAAAAGTCTTCATTTTAATTTTAATCAGACTATAGCCCTAAAAATACTAAATTAACTAACTATGACGTGCATGCAGAAAAAGAGCACTGATCATGAAACCGACTGACTGAGAATTTGTCTTTCCCGGGATTTCGTGTCCAGAAATTCTATGAGATCAATTTGACCCAAATTATAACAGTAAAATATTTTTATACTTTGATTAATTAATTAATTTTTTATAGCTACAACTTAAGTGTAGGAAAATATTTTGGCATTTTTTATTAGTAGCTTTTAAGTCTGGAAATTATGGTTTGAGACATTTTTGGGGATAGGAAAATTACAACATTTTGACGTCACATTTGCTTTCGCTTTCAGTCTGTCTGCCAAGGTTTCGACTTTAACCCTTTCAATACGTCAGAAATTCATGTGCACGGGAATGGTAGCTGCAAGTTCTCAGATCTCGTGGTTTTAGTTCATGCTCCTTCCTGTACTAGTGACGAAATTCACTTCAACTTCAAGAACTCGGTCAGTAAGTCATCTGTCCGAATCCGAGCAGTGTAATTTCAAAGACTGTTTAACTAAAATCTCAATTGTAATAATCACCCGTCGTCGTGCAGTTAAGTAATTAAGCTAAGAAATCATAAATCGCTGCTATCACAATGGCTTCATCATCATCTCCAGTCAAAAATGTAAGCCAAGTCTATGGAACGGTTACAGAGCAGACCTTGAAGTTGACGTTGACCTAGTTTCTTAATTTTAACTATTAAACTCTGATAATTTTGATTTATAATATAATTTTAAGCTTTTAAACGATGTGTGTGTCTTTTGTTAAAAATGAAAATGCCCTAATATTCCTGAATTTTTTGACAGCAACCGGATAACACATATTCAGGGATTGACGAATTCCGATAGAAGCATCTTTGCTGATGAAAATGCTCCTCCGCTTGAAGAGGAGAAAGGAGGATTAAAATTTCTTAAAAAGGCAAAGCAGAACCCTATGGTCCCCATAGGTAAATTTAATACAATATGCTATCGGCTTTTATTTTCAGAAAGAAAGAAAAACTTAAAACATATTCTTTTTAATAGGAATCTTTGGAGGTCTGAGTGCACTATTCTACAGTGCATACAAATTCAAGACACGAGATCGTTCAACAAGATTGTCACTTTATTTGATTCATACACGAATGGCAGCCCAAGGAGCCGTCGTATCAGCCCTCACATTAGGAGTTCTTTATTCAATGTTCAACGAGTATTTCCTTAACAAGCCCGCAACAGTTCCGGATGCTCCCGTAGGTAACAAGTCATCGCACTGAATTAGTTTTGATGTAGAAATTGAAAACTTTTACATTAAGAAAAGTGTGCTGTGCACTTAAATTAAATGAAAATATAAAAAAATGTTTATTTTACAACACCTGGAAAATGTAAATGCACTGTATTATAATTAGTAACCATAAAAGTAATAAAATTCTGATCACAAAAATTTCTCAAAGAAAAAAATGGGCTTTATTCATGTTCATACGGATTTTTATCATCCACCCTTCTCAACAGCCAGCAGAGGAATTAGCAGATAATTTGAAGAATACACAAATGTAAACTTTACCCATAATTTCAGAAAGTAAATGTAACTAAGCAGTTTACAAATTGCAAAAGCAAATATGCATAAGCAACAATATAATAATTTTGAGGAGGAAATATTTTGATTTAAACTCCAATTCAAATACCACACCCTGTGATTATTGTTAGTTTTATTAGCATTTTTAAGTTGCTTTGGCCCGAATGGCTGCTCTTTTTCCAGTAACGGCTTGAAATCCGTGTTTAATGCTCACAACAGAACATCTGGAGCCACAGGCTTCACATTGGAGGAAAAATATTCTCGAGTCTTTTTGGAGGAGAGTGTTAGGGGAGCGACAAGTATGACAAGTCACGTATTCCTTGATGTAACGTCGCAAAACATTTTCAATTTGTTTTTGTTGAAATCTTCCTTTAATAATAAGTTGATTATTTCCATCAATTGAGCCACTTGTTCCCAATTCAGAAAGTAAAAAATCCAGCAAATGTTTTTGTGGACGATGGAGCCTAAATAAAATAAAATATTTCATTATGAAAATTGGTCAAAATGAGGAATCAAAATAAATAGTATCACTTACATCTTGCAAATTTCCATGAAATTAACAAATGAAGTTTTCTTTGTCCCAATACGAACAACTTGTGGAGGTCTCATGACAAACTTTTGCTTTGTCCCTGATGCCATTTCTGGATTCTTGGTTCGCATGATGTCAAAGACACGGAATAAGAGCTCATCATACGTGTAATCTCGGTCACTTCCCAACCAAGAGTTTCCAGTTCCGTTTGATCCTTCCACGCCTTCTGGGAAAAAAATAAAACTAAAATCAAGATTCAAGATCAAGTCATATCGTTTTGAAAAAATATAGAGCAAAGTTATGGTTGTGGAATTCTACTCCATATGAAATGCACAAAAATAAAAATTCTCTAAAGGAGGAACCAAGAATTCAAGTCATCTTACCACTCATCAAATAATCCGTTGTTTCAATAATAAGGCTGGCTGTTTTAGTTAAAATTGAATTAAGTTTGGAAATGACCGATGATTAATAAATTCAATAGAAAGTACTTTTCCGACTCTTTTTCTAAAACTTAAATCAGCGAATATATACGTAATTTACGTACCCGGGCTTTCATTCTCATCATTTTCCAAATCGACAGCCACCAAATCCTCCAAATCCTTCTTCTTCTTTGGCTTTTTCTTTCTTTTACCACCAAATTCAAGGCTGAGCTCTTCCGTGGCCCCAATGAGGTCATCGTCTACTCCACCTGTCCCATCATCAGCTCCATCACCACCATCTTCGCCATCAGAAATATTTTCCTGGACAGCTGCAGCAGGCGTGGCTGTTGCTGCTGTAGGCTTCTTCTTTTTCTTCTTCTTTCCAAATGTTTCCAAATCTAAAAGACTATCATTAAAATTCTCCCCAGCGGTATTCGATCCTCCAACTCCTTCATCTTGGGCAGCAGATGATCCATCTTCTGTATCCATTCGTGAACCTCCAGAACCAGGAGTAGAAGCTGCTTCAAGGGCTGCAGCGTCAATGTCAAATTTCTTGATTCCCTTCTTCTTTTTCTTCATTTGACTTGGGTCAAATACCTGCATCGTGGATAAATTACAAATAAATTAGTACTAAGCAATTGTGATTACAAAATGAACTGACTGAAGGTGCTAACTAATACTTTTATAGTCAGGAAATGAGACAACGAATGATGCAAGAATATACACTGACTGAAACTGATTACCAAATACGTTCTCGCTACGTTAGTACTAAAAAATGCTCTAGAATTGGTGTAATCTTACCATTTCTTCGTCAGCCATGATTGCTTGATGAAATTAAGACAATTGAATTGCGTCTCACAAATTGTACGTGTAATTTCCTTCACACTAATTCAGCAAAGCTACTTACTGGAGTTACCGGACAAAATTTATCAAAATGCGTTAAATTCTTGATAATTCTTCGTATGTCGATTGTGCGTTCTTGTTTTGTAATCGTAACTTTTACCGTCTGGCGAATATTTCTTGCGTCAGCGTGTGACTGTGTGAAAATGTTAGAAATTAACCGGTTCATCAACCGGTATTTGCCCATTGGCTTAGCATGGGAATCTCGTGATAGAAATATTGCATCAGAAAATTTTGCCTGTTAGTTGCATTGCATTGCGTTGGGAAAATAGCATTGGAAAATTCATAGAGGAAAATTGGTTGAACCGGGAATTCTTACAGAAAAGAAAAAAGAGAAAAAGTTGACAAGCATCTGAAGAAGTCCGGCACTTTTTTCCAAATCATAGGAGAATTTTTCGTATTTTACTGCTGAATTTGAGTTTGAATGAAATATTCTTGGGGCTGAATGTACTAGCAACGATATTAGGTGCAGATACGGCAGGTAAAACTACTACTGACGGTATTTTACTAATTTTACTTATTAAGGGTATGTGGATCACGTTCCCCCGTACTACTGTAATAATTGAATTACGTACGTTACATATTATTAAGTTCTGATTTCTGAAGAATGTTTTACCATTATTTCAGAAAGTCATTGTCATTCGTCATAGTCAGAATGAATTTTTGCTGCTACAAAGATTGTGCTGGGAAAAGTTTGGCATTTCGTGTCGTTACGTTACATATTATCAAGTTCTGATTTCTGAAGAATGTTTTACCATTATTTCAGAAAGTCATTGTCATTCGTCATAGTCAGAATGAATTTTTGCTGCTACAAAGATTGTGCTGGGAAAAGTTTGGCATTTCGTGAAGACTGGAAGAAACGTAATGGACAAGAAGTGTACTATGTGTTTCGCTGCCCAAAAACAACCAAGAGAGAAGATTGGATAAGACATTTACCGGAAAACTTGGACCAGGAATCAACTGGTTTTAATAAGAGAAGACATGTTTTCTGTGTCTTACATTTTGATGAAAATTCTCTTGTGAAGGAAAATACTTTTACGGTGAAAGGAGAAACCTTTTCTTATTCGATGATAACGTGGCGCCTGGCTGAAAATGCTGTGCCTACGATATTCAAGGGAACGGAGCTTGAATCATTGAGGCCTCCGCCTCATAGGAAGAATTCTAAGCTATTGCAAAAATTAGAATCTCCAGCTACTGCTACTGCTGCTACTCAAACGTCACGAGTGTCCCAGACTTCGAATGGAGTCATTCAACGTCAGCGTAAAAAAGTAACAGAGATCGATTTGACTGGAGATGAGTTGATGGAAGCGGAAGCTGAGCCCTCGAAGCCAGGTAATCTTAGTTTTATAAAAAACATATCAAGTCAAATTATTTTACTTTAAATTAATTAAAATAATTTAAACTGATCCTCAGATACTCCTAAAAATATCAAGAAAGATAGGAATCAGACTCAGACTGCTTCACAAGTTGAAATTGTCGACGATGAAGATGAAATCACGGAGATTACTACTCCGAATATCAATGTGACTACTGGAATAACTATCGCAGATTCTACTAATAACGTGCCAAATGAAAAAGAAAGAGAGAAACCAGAACCATTCAAGCCCAGTCCAGTTAAACGTCATCATGATGGAAAGCCGATACCAATTGCTCCGAAACCTTCTACTTTCGGAATCAGTTTTAACCCTATGATTTTTACACTACCACTAGTAAGTAAGCACAGTACAAGGCCATATCGCAATCCCATACCAGTGAGAATTGCCCCAAAACCTGAACCTGTGAATCAGGCACCAATCGACTTGGATATCCCAAGCAGCTCTTGTACAAATGAGACGACAGATAAGCCCAAGCCCAGAGAAGTCAAAATTGCTCCTAAACCTGAAGTTTCAGCAGAGTATACATCAGCATTAGCTGTTCGCTACAGTCCTGGAACAAATCCAAAGCAAAATTCTCGTATTTACTCAGTTTCGTCGTCGAATTCGGAATCAGAGCCAGATCCAAGTTCTCAGGAAGATGATATTGCTGCTGTAGATTCTGACCAACATTCAATTCCGACGCTTCCTCAGGAATCAGTACCAGAATCAACCGATCTCAATCTAGTCCGCCGTGCCATGACCGAACGAATAACGAGTGTAGATGTAGCTCCACCTCCAATTTCCGAAGAAATGATGGCTACACTTGCCACACCTTCTCCAGATTGGTCCGTCAATGCTTACATGCCAAATGGAATTGATCAAATATACTCAATTAGTGAAACTATACTTGGAAGAACTAATATTGAAATCGTACGAAGATCTATCACAGTTGATTTGACCAAGACCGTGGATTCCACGATTACATTGACTTTTACTGTATTTGCTCATGAGATTCCAAAAATGAATTTTTGCCAAAGCGCTGCTGGACCATTTGGAGATGATGAGACTGAGAATTTTCAAAATATTCAATCTGCCTTGAATGAATTTGGGACTCTTCGTATTTGTGAAGGACTCGGAGAAACTAGAAAAGCATTGAAAGAAATCAAACCATCTCTGATCTCAAAATCCCCTGATCATTACTTTCGATCTAGTTCTTGCTCTTACGTTATTTTTAAGAGCGGACCAAGAACCCAGAAGGATAAAGGTCAAGAAACAAGATGTGAATCCTGTGCAGATATTTACCAATGTTTGCTCTTGCGTTATTCTGGAGTCAAGCTACCTACTCGCCTCAAACATCTTTTGATTTCAGGTCAGAAAAAATAGTACAAACGACATGAACTGAAAATCAACATTTTATTCGAAACGGAAAACGACTGCTTTATACTCGAGGGAATTTTTATGGACTAAATATTTTAACACAATCATAATCATTATGTTTTTAATATCGGATCATCTACTCGCATTTATTAATAAAAATATATATCGTGATGCAATTTAATATACAAAATGTGTTTTTTAATATCTTTTAATAAAAGTAGGCGCATTTGACCTTAGGAGTGGTTCTCCACGATCCAACTCTTTTGGTTTATCATAAATTGTCCCAATAACTACACGGTCATCCTCATCCAATCCAAATGGATTACTCGAGTGTGAATGTTTTGGACGTTTACTCTTTGACCCCCATTCTATTTTTTCACCGTAGTAGCCAAAACCTCGTTTGTCCCTTGGGGCTTGTCCATCACCTGTGAGAGCATCAGGAATTCCTTCGTTTTTTGTAGTTCCTAATCCAACTCCATCCTTCCACCCTTGTTTCTCCATTAGTTTTCGTCCAAATCCTTTTGTATGACGTTCAAATTCACCGATTTTTGTTTTTTTGGAATGTCGGGAAGAGGTTGGTGGAGAAGGAGATCGTCTTCGTCGTTGTTGAGGTTGTTTGGGACTAGGGCGTTTAAAAACTGAAAAATCACCATCCTTCCCATTACGAAATCTTTCGGATTGTCGCATTTCAAGCATATCTCTCGCATCTTTGTCTCCACCACCTGAAGTTGAGAATTTGTGAGTATTAGACTTGTTTTTCTATATCTGCATGAATAAAATAAATTCCAATATGTGCGAATGTGTACCTGGAGTATAATAACCCTCCATATCGACATCCAAATCATCTGCACTCCGTTCGTCAAAATTTCCCCTTTGAGCATCCCAGTATTGAGCATCTGTGTACCAAACAATTCCAGGGCCACCTTTTTCCCAAACAAGTTCGATTTCTTCTTCGTATAATCTTTCCTTGGAGCGTTCTTGAGAGGTAACGTCATTATTTAGAGCTTCGTGTCGCTCCCATTCTTCGCATAGGTCTTCATCTTCGTTTGGGTCACTATCGTTTCCCTGTGGTTCAAAAAGATGTATGGATTTTTACTTGACCGATTAATACGTAGACGAAATGATCAATAAAAAAGATGCGGAACTTACGCTGCTAGGATGGTCATGAGATTTTCCAAACTGGCTTTGACTTTGACTGCCTGAAGTTGAAGGAGTCGGTATCTCGGTCTCAGCAGAAGCAGAAGAGATAAGGTGACCTTTCGCAGTGTAAATATTTTCGTCTTCTTCTTCCTTATCCACATGTCCTCGGTGTCGTCGTGAAAATCCAGTTTCGTAATTGAAAGGCACTTTACTATATTTCTTGAAACTCCTGAAAATTATTAAAATTATAAAAGTTTGGTGACAATGTTCAAAAATTAGCAAATGTAGTAGTAGCGTAACGTACCTCCCTCTAGGAAATTCCAAATTCAATTTCTTAATGAGACTTGCAGGTAGTACACATTCTTTGATGAGATTTAAAAAATACGAATTTTTAGTCCCCACATTCCCCTTTGGCATGAATCTTGGAGGAACGAGTTCTTTCCTAAATTTGACTAATTCTTGAGTAGAAAGACGAACTTTTTGAGCAATGCAACGTCCATGGATCTCATTTCCAGTCTTATCCATCCAAAATTTCCCATGGTA
>WJEZ01002569.1:0-13127 GCA_009869925.1 Thalassaphorura encarpata | reverse complement strand
CACAATGTCAATGTCAATCAATTATTTACTGTATAAAAAACCGGCACTGACTCTGTTTTATTAAAGAAAAGTATAAAATTAAGTTTTGAGACGAATATTCTGCTTAATGACATCTGGTTTTTAGTGTTGACCTAATGACCCAAGCCCAATTATCAATATTTGGGGTAATCCGACAATACTTTAATCCGTTTAGAAAAATCTGAGAATTTATTTAATAAAATACACACAAACCTCTGCTGTAAACTGCGGCGAAACATGTTGCTATCAGTAGAAAACTCAAAATGTTAGTTCTGACCATGATGACTTTTTTATAAATTAAAAATCCAAATTTTCAAAATTATATTTAAAAATATGCGAGCCGGATGAAAATAAGTTGGGCGTAGGATTACTGAACAGGAACTCAGGAAGGATGTAAACGTAAGAATGGTTATGATGATAGTTGATTGTTGTACTTGTACTCGAATAATCCTTTTCACTCTTACTCTCTTCCAATCGGTTACATTGAACTGGAGGGTATTACACCGAAATGCTTTTTATGACCGTGTTTTTATATCGTACGTCTTCAGCCTTGCGATGAAGCAAGATTATGCCAATGATAGGTTCTAGCATGAGTGATGGGATTACCCTTTGTTTCTTCTTTCGCTTTCCTTGGCTTCTTACTACCTGGTGAAGATGAAAACAACTTTTTTTTTAACATGATCGAATTCCTTAGCATCTTCTTCTTCATCCTCTCGTATTATTAACAAAGCAATTCTCGTCCTCATCCTTTGCAATGGAACAAGTTTAGTATATAATAGTTTAAGCTTAAATGTTTCGGGTCTGAGCCTAAGGACCTTTCTTCAAGTGAAGCTAGCAAAGTTAACTACCTGACTGACACTTGCCTTGATGAAGCAAAAAATGAACAAAGGGTTTATCATTTAGCCGCATTCCATTTCCCATGCATTTTCATTGAGATCTAAACGAACGAACGAACCAGGGTTCATTTTATTTCTTTCTTACCCGTCCATCGTCTCAGATGATTTATGCCTTCTTCAAGGTAAGGTAAGAAAGCAAGGAGCGTCTCAAGCAATCAAGATTGCTTATTGTTAATATTTTCAAAGTCTGTCGTTTCGTCTAACCCTTCTTCCAGTCTAAGATGACAACAAATGCTCAATTAGCATGAACTATTAGCATTCTGCTCATTTCCTTGTAATAAAAGTTAAAATTAGACGAAATACAACAACAACTCCAGAAAAATTCTATGATCAGTAAACGGCGAAGGCGAAATGGTAAAATGCAGGGCAAAATTCTGTGAATCCTTCCCTGATTTGATTACTCACCCTTCACTCATATACTGGTTTTAATTATTACCTTTCAAAACATAGATTTGGGCGGGGCCAACCCATGATATAACTTTTGCAATTAAATCGTGGTTCGAGTTGACTAGAGGATTGAATCTGAATGCAAATCCACTCACTTGGCCTGGGCCTATGTGCAAAACCGGTAGAGATTAGAGATGAGATTTGCTTGTCATGATGATTGAATTAAAGATGAGGTTCTTGCGCTCAGGAAAAACTTGATAAAAGTTATTGTCCTTTAGTCTCTGTCTCTGTTAGGCAAAGTCACATTGTGTGATTTGATTCATAAATTAAAATGGCGAACCAAAACTTATTTATATTTTCATTCGTAGCTGTATTTGCTTCTGTTTGCATTTTAACAACTGGGAGTCCAACTGAATCGGTAAAATCAGTCTAATTTCAAAATCCTGACTATTTGTATATTTAAATTCTGTTAATTTGTAGAATTCAAATGTAGAAACGACGACATTCATTAATTTTGACGACGACTCAGCGACTGAAGTAGATGTTGAAGTGAAGACCGAAGTTCCAGTTCCAGTAGTCACGTCTAAACCAAACGTGAATGTCAATTCAAATTTAACATTATCTCGACAAGATGAAGATGATGAATCCTCTGAAGAAGAAAACAAAGAAAATAAAGCTCCGAATGAAACTAATGAAGAAAGCGGCGGACCTGAATTCGAAGGTCAAGGTCAAAGTCAAGGTCAGGGGCCACCACCACCAGGACTGGGTATTCCAATTCCACCAAATCCGAATGAAAAATATGTCCCACATCCAGGCTATCCTCCACATAATTTACATCCACAAGAACATGTTCCAGTTCCAGGATCTGCGGGATTCAACAACAGTACGCAAACGGCGGAATCCGCAGCAGCAGAAAATGCAGTCCCGTCCTCAACCGTCGCATCAGCAGCTGCTGAACAAATTATTTATACAGTGTCCAGAATTCCAATAGCTTCAGCCACGCGTAGCCCTAACCCAGTCACTGTTCTGCTGCTGAACAAATTATTTACACAGTGTCCAGAATTCCAATAGCTTCAGCCACGCGTAGCCCTAACCCAGTCACTGTTCCACAAAAATATAAACTTCCAAGTAAAACAACAACAATCAATCTAAGAGCTACTACGACGGCTAAACCTTTGTCATTTGCGGAGGAATGGAATTTGACTGATATTTTCCATATCGGGGGTCAAGGAAGAGCTGATTGTGGTAAGGAAATTAATTTATTGTAAAATTTTGAAGCGGAAATTGATCATTTTTGTCTGTTCCACGCAGCTTGTGGAAAAATCCCAGTAAAAGTTGAGAATGCTGAACGAGCCGGAATTAATCAGTATCCATGGACCGTAGCAATCGTCAGGACAGGAATATTTGGTGGTGGACGAGTTCAATGTGGTGGTGTTCTTATAAATGACAAATATGTCATCACGACATTTGGAAAAATCCCAGTAAAAGTTGAGAATGCTGAACGAGCCGGAATTAATCAGTATCCATGGACCGTAGCAATCGTCAGGACAGGAATATTCGGCGGTGGAAGAGTTCAATGTGGTGGTGTCCTTATAAATGACAAATATGTCATCACAACATCAAATTGCATGGATGGGTAAATTAAATAATCACTTTGCATCTCAAGTTCAATTTTAATTCAAGCAATTTTATATACTACAGGACTTATTCAGATGGGATTCAAGTTTGGCTAACTGCACACAATACTTTTCAAACGGATAATTACTTAGAACAAGATCGAGTACTGAAGCGAGACGTTATAGAAATTTTCATGCATCCAAACTATAATCGAAAAACGAATGACAATGACGTTGCTCTACTTAAATTGTCTAAACCAGTTGACATTTCTACGTCCAGCTACTATGTCCCAATTTGTTTGCCTGCAACGGAGACAAGTTACGATGGAATGACAGCCAGACTAGCCTCTTGGGGCGCATCTACGGTTAATCAGTGGAAGGATTTTTGGAAGTAGAATTTGTAATGAAGATGTTCCAGTTATTTCCAATGATGTTTGCAATAGAGATACTAGACACAGTGGAAAAGTTACAAGCAATATGATGTGTGCAGGGCTCCTTACACCTAGTTCAAGGGAATCTTGCCTGGTAAAATTGTAAAATGTATTATTTGACAATTTTATCATAAAGATTGAATTTCAGGGTGATTCTGGTGGACCATTGATGCTTCCGAATGGTGGTCGCTATTCCTTGATTGGAGTTGTCTCATGGGGATTCCAGAACAGACAATCTTACAGCCCGATTGTCTACTCAAAAGTTTCAGGTATTTCCAACTAATTATTTTATAAATATTTTTACTTAATTGACTAATTTATTCAATTAAAATATCTTTTAATTAAAGGATATTCGGATTGGATTCTACATAATACACGAGACGCGGATTGGTGTGGTATTTGAGAAAAATGAACAAAGAATCAGAACTGGATGTGAATGTGAACATTATTAGGCAATTTTATGGAAAAAATTGTCGCTTTGTTTTATTATGAAAGAATAATGAAATATTTATTTGCATTTCTGTAAGACCTGTTGAATTTTTCGTGTGCATTGATTGACTAGGTAAATAATTTGTTCACATGTCCACTTTATGAAAGTCTCGTTTGAATTGAATTAAAATCGTCTAATTCGCATTTGATCTTGCTGAGTTTTTTGTTTTTCAAAAGTAAATTGGAAGTTTCGTAATTTGATTTGCTATTATGGAGTCGGGTCAAGAGTTAATATTTGAATATTTTAACTTTAAAATTTTTGTTTTACAGAAAATAACCTAAACCATTGTACTTATACGGGTAATTTTTAATGATGAATTCTTGCAAGGGCTTATAAAGTGTACAGATTTGTAGTTTTTACAAATTTTAATGCTTCTAAATTAATTACTTTAACATCAATATGAATCCTTAGCCAACCTAAAGTTGTACAAAATGAGCCAACATTAAGACTTAAGTAAAACTACCATTTTTACCTTTGCAAATATTTACAATTTAGCCCAAATTTTGGATTTGGACTAAATGTGAGACGATTACGCGATTACGCGATTTGATGATTGAATTGACTGAGACGCCAAGTATGAGTGGTGGAGTCAACCTTTGATATTTTGTTGGCAAAATGGAAGGATAGGCGCAAGGTGGTTTTAGCTGACATTCCAATGCCGGTAAAAGGAGAAAATTGCAAGCAAGCAGGCAACAGGTAGGCCAATGCAGCAGGGCATGTGCTTCATAGTCAAGTAGTAGTACATAAGTCCATACATAGTGCAAATGCATGGCGGACACAGACAGAATCCAACCATATGGTCACTTGCTACTTGCTACTGACTTCCATTTAGTTCTTCATCCTCTCCACTCCTAGTACCACCAACCAATTGACTCTGTCTGGGTGTTTTCGCAACAATCAACTCTACTAAACCAAAGGGACTTGAAGATTCAACATTACATTATTCACGTACGTAAGTCATTGCTTGTTGGCCGCTATACCGTACCGTAGCCGTCGCCGCTTGCTTGTCTATGTAATTTAATTCCAGATGACAGTTTAATTGTCAATTAATTCTGCGGTTTGTTTGTGTGTGCAAAACAGTACAACAGTGAAGAGGACAGAAGGCATAGGAGTAGCAAATATACAACAACCAAAATATTAATCGGGAAAATGAACCCCTGAATGGATGAAACTGAACTGACTGGATTTGGATTTGATTGAGCAGTGACCATCTCGAAAATCTATATAAGAACAGACGATCATAAAATTATAAAAAAGGTAAGTCATTTTTAGATGAGAATGAGATCCATGCATTTATTAATCATTGAATCCGGCATGAATAATTTGACTGACGTTGTATTTTGTCTAACTGATAGGGTTGCATTTGCATTGGACTTTGATTTGACTTTTGGCTTGACTTGGCACAATCTGTCTGTCTGTCTGTCTGATTGATAAGAACAAGAAGGAAATATGGACATTTTGGCTCTCGTAGAACCTCAGTTCGCTATCCCTGTTGTAGCTGTAACAGTTTTGGCTGTTCTTGTCTACATGTTTGGATTTCAACAAACTCAAGAACCAAGTCTTCAACACCTGGCCGTCTTGCATTCTGGTGGTAAATCAAAATCATCATCAGCTGCTGCTGCTAACAAACAAAAGAGTCAAGCACAGAATGCTAATGCTCAGAAGGGCACGGCAAAAGCAAAGGATAAGGTTGTAGCAAATGGACATGCTGGACAAACCAAAGAGAAGGTCAAGCCTGCTGAAAAGGCCAACAAGGAAAATGTCAAGCCTGAACAACCAACGCCAAAGGCAAAGAAGGATAAAAAGGCTGAAGCTGCTGCTGCTGCCGTGAAAACAGAGGAACATGATGCAGGTATGATTTACATGCATTTTGAAATTTTTTCTTAATATTACAATTCCAACATTTTCTATTTAAATTAATAGGTGATTGGATTCCAGCCCTTTCTCGTAAAGATAAAAAACTTCGACCCAAAAAGGATGAGGCCGCACCTGAATCCCCTGTTGCATCTCCTAAATCAAAGAAATTGAATTCTCCAAAGAAGGAAAATGCCAAATCCGTTTTGAAGGAAGTGACTCATCAAGAGCCTGTTGTTGTTGAAGCCAAAGTAGTGACGACTCATTTGGCTAGCCCATCCAAGGACAAGAAAAAGAAACCTGCATCTCCATCAGCCAAAAAGAATGTGGACGAGAAACAACCACAGTCTAATTCTGTAACTGAATCAAAGACTGAGGTATCGGTTGATGCTCAGAACGAGGTCGAGTTAAATACTCCAAAAGTGGTTCCAACTGCTGCCAAGGCTGATCCAAAGCCAGAACCACAAAATAATGTAGCTTTCGATGAAATGGGAGGTAATATTCTAATAAATAATATCTTGGTATAAAATAAATTCCTAAACTTATAATTGCTTTTATTTCCAGAGCTCTGGGAAGAAGCCAAATCCCGTGGCGCCAAAAAGAATCGCGCTAGGAAGGACAACTAAATAAAGTTGGATTCTAAGATTCCACATCAACTCAACATTCACATTCTACCATAACGGACAAGTAAAGCAAAACAAAACAAAAAAATCACAGCTGCCTAATTCTAGTGATTTGTGATTTACGTCTTGAGTAGCAAACATTCCTCCCAATAGCAAAATCACAAATCAAACCAATATTCCGAAATTAACAGTCAAAAAATGACAGCATAGCAAGGCATTCCTATAAATTAAACAAACTGTGGTATCAAAATGAAACAAAAGTGCAAGTGCTGCACTATATAGTTCAAAGCAAATCAAACTTAAAGTACCTAGACCTTAAATCATTCCAATATTGATGCCAAAGGGCACCATTTCAGGGCAAATGTTTTTTTGATCATTATCAGGTAAGATACCCGCAGACACAATTCCAATTCTTTCTATGTTGACCCTGAAGTTGAAACTTGTCAAAAGTTAATGTTTTTGAGACAAAATTAGTTGAATGGGTTTGTAAAATTTGACATTTAGGCTCTGGAGTTTGTTACTGGTCTCGTTACTGTTAGGTTGTAAATACACATACATAAATACATAGACGAACGAGTTAGGAATTTAATTTCTTAAAACGTATTGTCATTTCGACTGTAGGCACATCCCCAGGTTTCCCTAAGCAATACATGCATAATTTTCTCCAAATGAACGTTAGTCCTTTGTGTGATTCACTAGGATGCCCAATAAAATTTGTTGCACAATGAAATCAGTATATAAAGTCGAAAGTGTTGAAAGTCAAGCTTTTCACACCTTACAAATCCTTGGCTGTGATAAGTATACGGTATTTATTCGTGAGGGATATAGGAAGAAAAAAGGAAGGACAAGGAAGGAGTACACAGTTCATACACTTATTTCTCTTAATTGACATATACGTAGGAGTGAATGATGATAGAACTGAATCCTGGGTGTAAGCAAGCAAAAGGATATTGATTTAGATTAGTTTTAGTTGTCTTGAAACAGACAGTGAATGACAATCATAGTGAAAAAGTGGATAGTTAGGCTTAGTATTTTAGTTAGGCTTAGACAGGCACTGATGATGGATGGGTTTAATCAATAGTCATAACTGTAATCTATAGACGCGTGCGTTGCGTTGTACCTTATAACTGCGAGTTAGTTAGTGATGAGAGAGAATTAAGGTTAAATACTGAAAAATTGTTTTTCCTTGAAACTCATCATAGTTTTAACTTATGGTGCTCATGGGGGAAGGGCTGACTCTTGAATATTTCTAGTTTGATTGTTGTTTGTGATTTGGATGCGTGCTAAAAGTCTAAGGATCCAGTTTGAATGGTTGTTAGTTGGGAAAATCTTAAAAATTGCTATCTTCCCCTAATATTTCTTAGCTAATCAATCACCTTGTCATATTTTGACCTTATGGGAGTTTTAGTTTAGTTTATTTAGGTTCAGTTTAATGGCCCTGCCCAAAGCAATTTCCACGAGTTTCAACAACGACGTGAACGTGACGTGGCCTACTGCCGGTAGTATGGGCCTATAGGCTTTTGTTAATACTTGTTAATAATTATTATTATTTATAAGTTTATTGTTGACATGTCCAGATGAGATAATTAATTAAATTAACCAAACTTGACGGGCGGGAAAATTCCTACTAACATACATGATTAAGGATAATTATTTTGTTAGCAAAAGTTTATAATCGAAACCAGGTACTACTACTACTACATACTGTGAGATAATTAAGCTATTGACTGAATATACTATCGATTGTGAGAAATTAAAAAGTGAATGGCTCGATATTTTGGGATTACAGAAGAAGAATAGATTTATTTCGGGTCGGTCTACCTTGTTAGGTATTTTACTTTTGACATAAGTAAAATCCTGTACATACATATTGCAAATTAGCAAAATTAAATGAATATTTAAAAATCCTAATAAATTGGAATTGGTGATGGGGATATAAAAATTCAAGGCAGTTTCTCATTAGCTCAATTTTTGTAAGGACAGTTCATAGAAATTTCAATCGTGTAGGCTAAAATAATTGGTAAATTGAAGGTCTTTCATAATTAGGGTTTTATTTTTGATATTTCTTATGAGATGAGTATAATAGATTTGACCAGATACATATTGCATTGGTCTGAGTTTTAACTTCCATTTCCCTTACACTTCCTCAACCGGAAGTCCCCATTCTTGTTGCTGGTTTTGAATACCCTGTCAAAATAACAAAATTAAATTTGTATGAAAATGCATGGAGTTTGATGTTATCTACCTTCTTAAGGGAAGACAAATGTGTAAGGACTGAAGATGTAGGCTGATTCGTAGAATAAAGCCAACGGATAGTAGAATTTTCCTTTTCTGAGATCAATGGGTCTTTATAAACTTCTTGAGGATTGCTGTTACGATCACGCTGCTGCTCCTGTTGCTGGAATGATGGCACAGTTACACTAAATTTTATAATTCCTTCCTGAGTCAATTCCGAACTCCTAGCAGAAAGTTGATGTTGAATTTCCCTTGTATTCATTATTTGTGTAATGAGTTGTTCCCCTCGGTTAATTGAGAATGACCTCGGAGAAATCACTTGGTCTCCCCGACCATCAGGGACGGTCAGAGAAGATCCATAATTTTCAAATTCTGGAATCTCATAATTGATCTCAGATTTTGGTGACAGATGACCTTCCTGAAATCTGATCGTTGATTCTGGGCGAATGTGATTGGCTAGCATTGAAATATCTTGGGGAAGACACAGGGGTAAAAGGAGAGCGTTCACGTAGTATAAATTCATCGAATTGAGGGTCAATAGGATGAAGTCCAGCTCGAATTTTCCTTAGTACTGCAGGCACTGGTGGAGATACACAGCGTTGTTGCTCCTGCTGATTTATAACGAAACAATTTCTGTTATTCTCTTCTGGTTCTGGGTAATATTTGGTTGTATTTGTGAATAGTGGTTCTTTTTCAAACTCGCTAGAACTGGAAGAAAAATCTCGGGTCAAGGTCACGGGTTCTGGTTCTCTGCGGTTTTCGTCCCCATATCTTATATTAGTTAAAGACTCAAGCTCCGAAAGTGAAGAACTTTTAAAAAGTCGGTCATCATGTCCATTTTGTATCAAATCACTATTCGAATTATAAATACTTCCAAGAGAAGGTGTAGACAGAATGGCTCCACTTTCATCTTCACTCGTTTGCCAAATACTCCCTTCAAATTCAATTGGTGCAGCAGCAGATAATAATTCAATTTTGGGTTCTGGCTCAATTTTTGGAAGTCGGCTTCTTGGATTAGTTTTCTTTAAATTTGCACTCGTGACATTTGAATTGCCATTGCCATTACTAACCAGCGGAAGTCTTGATTGAGTTTCAATTCGTCGACTGCCTTGAACTGGTCGTGGTTGTGGTTGTCCTTTATCTTCGGAATCTGAATTAGTGTCAATATTAACTGCTCTTTGTTTTTGCATTTGTTTTGCTCTTTCAAGTCGTTTTTTAATTTTTAATTGATAAGTAGGATCTTTCTCAGACTGTTTAACATATTGTTTCTTCGGTGGGGTTGCCCCCCATCTCGGCTTGCTATTGCTTGGCTCAGCCGTTGCAGTTTTTGTATTTCCTTTTGCTGCAATTTTAATTTTACTAGGACTCTGTTGTTGTTGTTCCATTGAATTGACATTTGATGGCTTTTTCATCACAATTTTATCAGTCTCTGGCTCTGTTTGAATCCCACAGTCTCGACTATAGGAGCTCCCATCTCTTATTTTCAGGGATTGGCTTATCCGAGGAATAAATTCTGGTAGTTCTGCATCTGGAAACGGGCTCGTTTGTTTTTCCTTTGTTTCAATTTGGACTTGGGCTTCTATTGCTGCATCCGTTCTTCCAGGTTTAACATAACTTGATCTATAATTTTCATTATCTTGCAAGATTTTGGTCTGTCTGTCATTTCGTTGGATTGGGAGGAAAATTTCTGTGTTTGACTCTAGATTCTCCTCCTAATAGTTAAAGTAATTCATCATCATATAAATTAAATTGGCAAAAGTTAATACCATACATACTTTAGATTGTTCAGCTCGGATGTGTGCATTTCTTTTCTCCATTTCCAAGCGTTGCAATTCTTTCAATCGAGAAGCCGCAATTCTATTCTCTTCCCTGATTTCTTCTGCCAATTCTCTTTCATGGTCCTGTTTTAACTTGACTTGGCGTTCTTCAATCTGATAATCAAAATATCAGTATAAAAATTTTAATTAGTTAAGCTAGTTTGATTAACTAACTTGTCGTCGAACAGCTTCATGATGTTCCATCGCAGCCTGCTGCTTTCTCTGTTTTTCTGTTCAGCTCGGATGTGTGCATTTCTTTTCTCCATTTCCAAGCGTTGCAATTCTTTCAATCGAGAAGCCGCAATTCTATTCTCTTCCCTGATTTCTTCTGCTAATTCTCTTTCCTGGTCCTGTTTTAACTTGAGTTGGCGTTCTTCAATCTGATAATCAAAATATCAGTATAAAAATTTTAATTAGTTAAGCTAGGTTAATTAACTAACTTGTCGCCGAACAGCTTCATGATGTTCCATCGCAGCCTGCTGCTTTCTCTGTTTTTCCGCCAATGCTTCGGGATCAGCTTGTACGTTGTGTCCAAGGAGAAAAGTTCTGCTCAAAATAGAATATCATCGTCCTCAAAATCAATCTANAATATCATCGTCCTCAAAATCAATCTATGAATTTATAACTCAGGCTTTTCTAGAGTCAGAATTTGAAATTATTCATCATAAATGCAATAATGCAAATGCAGACCCATTAAATTAGCTTATTTACATTTTACATGAAGTACTTTCAGTCTGTTCGAGTTCTGATTGCGTCAATTTCCTTTCCACTCGCAATAAAATAATTTTGTCGAGTATTTCGGGACCAGGCTTAAAGCATCTACGTCTTACAAAGAAGTACCGCAAACCCAACACGTAAATTTTTGCACATTGACATTTCGACGAATAGCAAAATCTCCTGTCCTGTCCATTGCAATGTTTGCTTGCATTTTCAACTGTTTTGAGTTATGAGCACTTATTGCAAGGAATTCGGGTAAAACAGGCACAACAGGTCACGCGAATGTAGTAATCAAACAATCAAAATTTGACATCCTGCTGCTGCACGGGTACAATGGAGAAAGTAGGTATGCTGCGGTCTTTAGCCAATTCATATGTAAAAATATATAAGACTAAAAGTCAATAATATTTTCTGCTATTCACACGAGTAAGTCATATTTACTCAAAACGACGGGTTTTCCTTTTGCTTTTTCAAAGTGAAAAGAAAGAGAAAGCTCGTTTTCTCTTTCTTCAAATAATTCTTCGTTGCACCAAGAAGAAAAGCATTCATTGCTTGGGCCTGCTAAAGCTTACCTTTCTAAAGGGAGTGAGTTTTGTTCCAGATTCGAAGCTCCAAATCCAATGAATTTTAGGTCGCTCACACTTCGTGACGATGAGGACATAGTTTGGGCATTGAACTGAGTCTCTAAGCACGCGCTTGAATCATTAAGACAATGACTTGATTGGGATTTAGCACTTGAGTGCACATTGTTTAAACTTTTTTCTAGCCATGCAGGAGAATGAAACTGATTTTCATCACGGGATGATGGACTTATTGGTAAATGAGAATTTGCAGACGATGGTTCCCAAAAGTGACCCACTCCAATTCCTTTGTCCCCCCATCTAAAATCCATGCAATGAAATTAAATATTTACAGCCAATTAACCAACACTAACATTTGATTCTTTAATTTTTATCTTGCAATTAACTGCGATGAGGTCAAAATGATTTACCGTGCTCTTTTTTCCTCGCGTTCCATCTCCTTTTTCTTTCGGTCCATTTCACGTTGTTGTTCCAATTCATGCAACCAGTTTTGCTTTTCCTATTTATAATTTAGCATTATTACATTAATAATTCGAGACTGACATACAAATTGATCTGGTGATCGGATAATTATTGACTCACCTGTTTTTCAAGCTCTTTGTTTAATATTTCTGCCTGTGGTCCATCAACTCCTACCAGAAATGAACTTCTCATTGCTGGAGGAGGAGGTTGACTTCTGCTCTTTTGGTAAGAATAGTCATATTGGGGTGGTTCATTTGTGTTGTAGTTGTACGCTGGAGTCGCTACCGAACGATGTGTATGTGCTCCTTCAAAATTTCTAGCCATCATCGACCGATCATTCAAACCATAATTGTCAGTTTTATCCTCAGCAGCAAATCGGCTAACGTACGATGGAGGCTCAGGTGTCTTAAAGGATATTTGATCACTCCGCAAATCTGGGCGTCCTTTCTCATTTCCGGTTCTGAAATAGAACATGTGCATAAGATTTGTGTGATTTTGATTAAATTACAATTTTTTACCTAAAATAACCTTCCTCGAATCCATTATTTTCACTAAAATACCCGGAAGTATGTTCGTTGTCATTGTCATAGTATGCATAGTGTTTAGACGAAGGAACATTGGAATTCATGTGATTAACACCTTGTTGTTGCCTTTCTTCACGTGCACAACGAACGCATACAGGAAGACTGGCCTTCCTCTGAATTGGTACTGGAACTGGTGCATAGTCTTCGCTGTCTCGATAATAATATTGCTCCCCATATTTGGAATTTCCATGTTGAGGGCTTCCTAATGTTTGCGGTTTACCAATGGGGGGCAAATGACACTCACTATAAAAACAAAGAAAAGAAACCACGTTTAACTTCGAGTATCAAGTATGTCACTATACGGGGGCCTATTCGAAAAACCAATTTTCGGCATACCTTCTAGATTTGCCTGACGATTTAGTTCTTGTAAAATCCGGTGAAACCGCTCCACTGCCTGATTTGTATTTGCCTGAGTT
>WJEZ01002568.1:0-13129 GCA_009869925.1 Thalassaphorura encarpata | reverse complement strand
TTGTTATTTGAGTGTTTAACTTAACACCCAAGGAAGAAAAAGACCTTCAACGCTTCAACAGCATCAGCAAGCACCAACCAGCGAACCAACCCAAGTTTTAGGCCGTGGGAAAGTAAAGAGTAGTTGACACTTGACGACTACTACTTACATTACTTGAATGGACATACTTTACGAGTAACTCACATACCCTGTACTTCTACTACAACAGATTCTCATAAAACATTGTCTTGAAACATTGTTTGTCACACACTGAATCACACGTACTCAAAATTCCATGTAAATGAAAGCATAGCTTAGCGAAGCTTGGCCCAACTGCGTTTTAAGACTTGCTAAATTCCAAAGGAATAATTTATTCAAATCGTCCGTTGTTGTTCAATTCCAATTGCATTTCCAAATCCAGCGTCACAATTGAGTATTACACGAGATTCAACGTTGTGAGTGCCTTCGAGGAAGGAAAACCGAATCTCGGGGGACCAATCATGGCAAAAAGATCTCTCAGCGATAGTGACTGCGAGGATTTGTTCTCTGATACAAAAGACAGGTAAAAATTTTTTAAAGATATTATAGTAAATTCAAGATTAGGTAGACACATTTTTTTCCATCTGGAAAATTTTCACAAATCTGAAGAGAATTTTGCCTGCATGACTTGTGGTCAACCTGTTCAAGTCTCATATTTAAATTTTCAAACTTTTCTTTAGCTGCATGACTCCGCCTGGTTCTGAGAACTGTGGTGGTCATGTCACTCGGAAAAAGAGACGTGGAATAATTGAGAAAAGGCGACGGGATCGAATCAACAACAGTCTGACAGAATTGAGACGTTTGGTTCCAACAGCCTTTGAAAAACAAGGCTCCGCCAAATTGGAGAAAGCCGAGATACTCCAAATGACTGTGGATCATTTGAAAATGCTTCATTCTAAAGGTAATTAAAAGTTTTTTTTTCTTTTAAAAATATGACTCATCAATCAAAATTAATTTCTTTGCGTTTCGTTCGCGTGGAGCTAAAAAAGAGTTATGTCCGTCGTAAATGAATGAAGGCAAGGCATTTTTCCCAAGCACAGGTTATCCCAAGGTTGACTTTTTATCCTGAGATGAGAGGAAAAATGAGGAATTAGGGCAGAAATTACGGGTTGTCATTCTTGAGTCCTGAAAAGAGGCTGTTCAATGCGGGGCTGACTAGCTTAAATAGTATAATCGAAACAAGAGCTGACGAGCAATGTTAAGTTGGAGGTGGGGAAGGGCGCGGATTCACCTTGTTTCTCAAAGGTCAAACCTAATTTTAATTTTTTATAATCAATCCCAACCAAGGACTTGGACTTGGACTATATGTTGTTAATTACTTAATACCTCCAACAAAACACCTTAGACAAGGCTAGAATTAACAAAAACCTGTTTATAAATAAATTCAAAATTACAAGTAAACCCCTGAGAATTTTATAAAACGGTCAAAATGAAGGTAGAGGTCATTTATTTGTATTTATTGCTTAGTTCGAGAGGAAGGTTAGTCCAGGAGATCATCATTTTCGAAAAGAGGCGGAGGTGGTAAAGAACTAGTTAATAATCTTTTTTTTTCTTCCTTCCCTTGCCTTGCCCAAATCTTCTTGCTCACCTTTTGACCATGTGCCCGACTAGAAAATTATTGTCTGGCGCCCTCGTCTAGTCTCAGCTCAGGTTGAGAAAAAAAATTACGGGTTCACTTCACAGCGGTAGGAAGGTTTTACATGTATAAAAACACATCAAAAATCTTTTTTCGGTCTTTTTAAGGGAGTCGTAGGGTTGAAATCTTGAATGTTTGGAGTCGATCACTCGGCGGGATGAAGATGAAAATGAGATAAGGGTAATTACTATTACTTAGGCAGACTAAGGCTCAGCGTTACATTACATTACATTAATATTGAGATGCCGTAGTAGTAGTAGTAGTAAATCGTTTACTCTTTCAATGCAATCGAATTTGATGCGCTCCAGGTCCCTTCCATTTCTATCCCAAGGTGCACTTATCTAAAGTTGCACAATTGAGGTCAAGTTCAGAGGAGAAAAGAAACAAGAATCAATCAGGTTTTGGCAGTTGGAACAAATTAAAGGTCTCCAGTCTCCAACCCAGTCAGGTAGAGTTCATGAAATGTATAATTATTTTAGCATTTGAATAATGTCTAAATACATAATGAAGGCTGAACAATTCACTTGTTTTCCCCTTTCGTTGTTTTCTAACGCTACTTAGAATCTCTGGAAAAATACGCTTCGACTAGGCGAGGTGTCATTGGAAAAATAGTTGAAAGCCAAAATAGAATTTGTTTCCAATTACGCGACAATCATAATTAACTTTCGTTACTTGCCACTTGTCCATGAAATTTGACTAAACAAGTCTCGGATTATCTCGTTCATTCACTTTATAAAAAGTTTATCCAGAAAAACACTCATTTTCCTACGATGTTTTGTACAAACTATTCATTTCACTCTTCTTGTAATACAGTCAGACTCAACATAACTGCGTCATTTTCATTTAAGTCCAATTAGCTCGAGAAAATAAAATATTTGCTTAAATTTCAATACAAACGCCTTTGTTTTTATTTGCAATGATCAAATCCAATTAAAATTCCCTCCCGGCAAGCAAATCAGTAGGAAGGAAAACCCAGTGGATTCGTCCTTCCTCTGGGCGAGGCTGGGACGGACGCACCCGATCCAGTGAAAAGGTCACCCACAGGGTCAGCTAAGTCTGAGTCCTTAAGTTTCTTCAGAATCTTCGTCAAAAGTTTTTTTTACATTGTACCACTGATGGGCCCGGTTGAACCCGGTGATGTGTGTTGTTGATTCATGTAAGTTTGTTCTAAAGTACCTGTTCTCCCTAGGGTTCGGGTTAGGAAGGAAAGTACATGTAAAAAAAGGGTTTGCTTATTATTGTATTTGTATGATTAGTTATGAATGGAGTACAAAAGCCTCCGTCACTTCATTGTGTACACGCAATAAATAAACAATGTTTCTATATTGCGGGCATTTCCTTTGAGAAGGATTCTTTTTCTTTTGAACAAATCAGGCAATTTTTAATATTAAAGGTAAAATTTTTAGATTGAGCTTATTTGTAGAATATATTATTGAAATTAAATACAATCTCCAGTGGGGCGGCTTGGCTTGGACTGAAACAAGGTCAGGTTTTGAGTCGTAAAAGTAATATAAACAAGTCATGAAGGGGCGCGGAGCCTTTACCCCTTCCCACTTTCTTCTGACTCCGTGCTGAGAGTAGAAAAAATTAATACATTATAATATGCACTTGGTTGAATTACATTGTTTTAGACGGGTAGATGGATTTTTTAGGGAGAAAACATGACTTGTTTTAAAAAATGTTGAATTACCCGTTCTCGGGTTGGCCAAGAAGTAACGCACAGGGATACAGGGTAGGCGGCAGGGCAGAAGCCCTGCCTGCCTGATGAAGGCTTCCCACCGATTTTCTTTACATTTTTGGAAACAAGTGTATGCATAACCACCACATTCAGGGGCATAAATTAACTCTACCTTGAATTTATGATACCGAGTTGTAGTTAGTCATGTAGAATTCTGTCTGGAGAAGATCCAGTGGTGATGATCATCATCGTAATGAATGGTTTGCGGTTCCCTTCCCGTCTCGGCAGTTTAATTGAAGGAGATGTGGGAATCTGGTAACCAAACCACGAGACGGGATGAACGCTGCTGCATAGATCATCTCGTCGTCTCAACTCAAATCTCATGCGTGGTCAAACTCTAGCTTCCTTCGCTTCAACAGGCAATTAATTCTTATTAGGACCAGATAGATAGAAGCAAATCATCCCATCGTGGGATTAAGATTTTTTGTGTGTGCAAATAGTAAAGTTCAAGTACTTGAGATTGATACCTCAAAACTGTGGATTAACCCTGCGACCTTTTGAACTTTTGACATGACTTTAACCATGGCTATTTCTGTTTTTTGATTTTCAGGATTAGATGCATTGGCTTACGATCCACATAAATTTGCAATGGATTATCATTCCATTGGTTTTCGAGAATGTGCAGCTGAAGTGGCTCGTTATTTGGTCACAACGGAAGGAATGGATATCCAGGATCCGATTAGACTTCGACTCATGTCACACCTCCAATGTACGAACTTTATTTTTTTATATTTATTATTGTAAGAAGTATTTCTTGATTGGAGGATTTTCTGTCGACTCTGGGATCAAGTGAGTAGGTGGTGGATATAATGGCTTTAATGTTTGCGCATATTCAAATGCTAGATCAAAGTCCTCAATTGTCAACTTTCCCTTAAACTTTCTTTTTTTGTAGGTTTTGCTGCTCAAAGAGAATTGGCCAATAAACAAGCTTCAGCAGCTTCTTCATGGTCTCTTAATCCATTGACGCCGAGTCCATCGTATGCCTTGCAGAGTCACCATACTCATCAGCATCATCTCAATTCATCCAACTCAGGTAAGCTTAATAATTAATTAATTAAAATTAATCATATTTTAATTAACTTTAATTTTCTCTAGGTGGTTTACCTGCTCCGAGTTCATTTCAAGGGACTCAACACACTGGCATCATGGAAGCTACTTCCCCAAGCCAATCTCACCACCAAGGAAGTTATTTGAACACTCCAACAAGTCATTTGCATACAAGCCCTTCCATGCCAAATGAGTCTTTGCTTAACCATCATCATCATCAGCAAAGTGTGAGTGGACACCACAACATTATCAACTCAACTTCACCTTTGTCTCACCAACAAAGGGGCAGTGGATACCCGGGGCCCAACCCAATGGTTGCCTACAGCATGGGCATGAGTCATTCAGCCGCTGGTAACAACAATGCTGGCTCCTCCTATGTCCCCAATGGAAAACAACCCTACAGACCTTGGGGTGGAGAATTGGTTTACTAAAAACGTTTTTCATTGTCAATATTTTTTATAAAATGGCTTCACATGAGGAAAATTCAATAATAGTTGCAGTTTGATGAATTTTAGAATTAGTAAATAATTATATTTGTATTTTAGAAATATAATTTAACAAATACAAAACAAAACAAAAATTCTAGTCATAAAAATGCATTAATATTTTGCAAAGAAATTCTAAGCTGAAGGCTTATTTTGATTTAAACGTATTTTAAAGGATTTCTTAGATCTCAAGAAGGAAATAAAATATTTATTCCACATGTACTACGTGCCTGTAATTAATTATATTTGTATTTTAGAAATATAATTTAAGAAATACAAAACAAAACAAAAATTCTAGTCATAAAAATGCATTAAGATTTTGCAAAGAAATTCTAAGCTGAGGCTTATTTTGATTTAAATGTATTTTAAAGGATTTCTTAGATCTCAAGAAGGAAATAAAATATTTATTCCATACGTACTACGTGCCTGTAAATGACTTACGCCTTAATACATGGAAAATGACAATAAATGCACAATGCACTTGAAATACTAAAATGACTCATGGCTCATTTCATTTTTATTTTTGAGGGAATTGTACTTAATGATTAATTCCTAATTACCATTTTATACGGAACGTTTTGTAGGTTTTCGAAATAAAAAATGGTCTCTAATGATGGATGAGAATTAGTAGTACGTGTGTCGCTTCCATTTGTGATTAGTAATTACAAGGAAAAATAGGGGAAAGTAAATCCCATGTACTAGGTTCAGCTTCGGTTTCAAAGGGTTTAAAGTTACTTAGAAGTTTGGGCAGACAGGGCTAGTTTTCTCTGACGCAGCAAAAACTAAATGGACAATAATAAAATCCGTTCCATCTTCCTCCTACATGATAGTTGATGGTTGAATATTTTTTCTGTCCAAGTGGTAATTTTGAATAACTGACATTAGGGAGTATTTTGGCATTGTGTGATGCAAGTTTTTCCCATCAGAGAGACGGACGGATTTCGGATGTGAGACTGTGAACGCGTGTCGGTCGCGTGAGAACCTTACTCCAACGACCGTCCCATGGAAATTCTATTTCAAGGATATAGTACACAGTACAATTTCCCTAACCAAATCCAGAGTCCCGATTCAGATCCACTACTCTGCACTCCATTGCATTGTTGTTGAATTGAAGCAAAAGCAAAGGGCTAATCCAATCCACCCTCTCCCTTTGCCTTTGCCTTTTGCGGCGTGGGATAAATATCCCCGTGATAGTCACTTGTCACTTTCCATTTCATCTCTCATTTGGGCCAACGTGATCGGTCGCTTTAGGCTAAATTAATTATTCCAAAAACAATATTTTATGTATGTACATACTACTATATGGCGTGTAGTCATTTCACTATAGCCTTTCAACTTTTATTACTAGTACTAGTTAATTTCCTTTGAAAAAATGTTCTTCCATTACACAACAGTGAAAAGTGCAGAACATCCATTTCCAGATTTTATACTTACTTACCTAATAAAAAAAGAATAAAAGCCACAATGTGGAAACTTTGGACTCATTTCCATTTCATAGGATTTTTATAGTTGGTCATAATCCGACATAGATAAAAATGAAACAGGAGACATTTCGGGTTTTCAAACAGTTCTTGTGCTAGATTGGATAGCAAGTCTCTTTGTTCCTTCATATCCGAATTGAACGTCTTAAACTTGCAGAAAGTTATTCAATTCCAATCCTTCATCCAACCGCAAATTACAGCAGAGTGAAAGATCTTAGGAACCAACCACTCTGAACAAATACATGAAAAAGTAGGTCGTGGTTGGTTAGAGATATGCCATTTCCAGATTTACTAGTTTCAAATGTCTTATTTCAAACTAAGGTGGTTCTGACCTGATTTATAATCTTACAAACACATCTCTTTTCCTTTAGCTATAATCGGGTCACAAATTTTGAGTGCAGTGGTAATGGAGGAAATTCGCAAGAAAGTTTAGTCAGGGCAGGGCAAGGCAGGGCCGACGACCGAATGCACGGTCTCTTTTTTAGTTTGTTCATCCACTTTCTCTCTCATCCCTTATTTGTTTTCCCATGAATGTTGAATGCAAGGCATTGTAGTCAGTATTTTTCCAATTGTAATGTTGACTTTGTAATAAAATAAATATGCAAGAAAGTTTAGTCAGGGCAAGGCAGGGCCGACGACCGAATGCACGGTCTCTTGTTTAGTTTGTTCATCCACTTTCTCTCTCATCCCTTATTTGTTTTCCCATGAATGTTGAAAGCAATGCATTGCAGTCAGTATTTTTCCAATTGTAATGTTGACTTTGTAATAAAATAAATATAAGGTGAAAGCAGCAAGCACTCTGAGTTTTTTCGCTTCTCTGCTTGGATTACAGTTACAGTTACAGCAGCAATTTTTATGTACTTGTACTAAGGGATTTTTATGACTAGTGTTTACTCTAACAATCCCCACCAGTAGGATTCGGATTATCGGAGAAAAGCCCGGCTAATCACCCGCAATGCAATGCCCAGACTAGACGAGATGGGTCTGTTATGACTCTCACCCTACTACTCTTTATGACTAGTGTTTACTCTTACAATCCCCACCAGTAGGATTCGGATTATCGGAGAAAAGCCCGGCTAATCACCCGCAATGCAATGGCCAGACTAGACGAGATGGTTCTGTTATGACTCTCACCCTACTACTCCGAATCCTTCCCATTGAAATGAATTGAATTATGAGTGCACTTTCATTTCAAATATGAACAAGTGAAGGACGCACTATTGTTCTTCATGAGCCCTTCGTTCGTTCGGATGGATCCTTGACTACTAGAATCCTTCGTGAGAATGACTTTTTATCCCACGCCACCAACACGAATCATGAAAGCAATTATTCTACATGGTCCGTCATGGGCTTTTTAATGTACGTCAGGGTTACTCTGAATCCGAATCCTTCCCATTGAAATGAATTGAATTATGAGTGCACTTTCATTTCAAATGTGAACAAGTGAAGGACGCATTATTGTTCTTCATGAGCCCTTCGTTCGTTCGGATGGATCCTTGACTACTACTAGAATCCTTCGTGAGAATGACTTTTTATCCCACGCCACCAACACGAATCATGAAAGCAATTATTCTACATGGTCCGTCATGGGCTTTTTAATGTACGTCAGGGCGTTAGGCGTCAAGTCGAGACTCTAATGCACTAAAATCCCACACCGTTATTCAGGCTGAGCCATAGCTATATCAAATTTCATGTTATTTATATGGGTTACACTTTTTATTGACACTGGGGATCAAATCTACTCATCGGTAACTGATTTGAACGATTAATTTACCAAGGTCTATAAATTAAATTACAAGCTATTCTCTTAGATTTTAAAATTTAAAATTATTCCTCATACAGTTTTAGAAGAATATCAAGCTAAAAAATAAGAATTTTGTTGTATAGTTTTTCTCTAGTAGATTTGGCCTTGACCGTGGGTCTTGACGTAATGTAGCGTGGACTAGAGCGTGATCGTGATCGTAGCCGAATTGCACTTAGCCTGGACTACGTGCCTTCATTCTCATTGAATAATTTAAACCACTTCCATTCCCAGATCCAGGTTGGAATTGGAATTGCATTGAAGGGCAAAAGAGTCCATCGTGAGGGCACGACAAAAGTAGGTCTAGGTTTATAGAGTAGAGTAGAGTAAATTTGGAGTTGAGCTGAGCAGAAGTAGATTAGCCAAATTTTGACACTTGGAAGTGTAAAGTGTCGTAAACACTTTAGTTTGAAAGTAGGATGAAAGAAGTCGTTGTCACTTGACTAAAGGTTTGCATTNTAGAGTAGAGTAAATTTGGAGTTGAGCTGAGCAGAAGTAGATTAGCCAAATTTTGACACTTGGAAGTGTAAAGTGTCGTAAACACTTTAGTTTGAAAGTAGGATGAAAGAAGTCGTTGTCACTTGACTAAAGGTTTGCATTTCAAAAGCCCGGCCTGATGAAGAGGAAAATGTTAGTCTGATCTAGACGCAAATTTGCGTCTTCTTTCTTATGATTATTCGGCAAGGTCAATTTTCTCAGCTGGAAATTTGAGGGATATTTTAATGGGACGATAACTTTATGGTAAAATATGTCATTTCTTTAACTACTCCCTCTCACCACATGAGACCTGCAATAAGAAATTCCCTGGAACTTTTAACAAACTATGACGAGAATTCTTTGGTATTTTTTTACGACTGCAGAAACTCATCTAACAAGGCCGTTTGTTTCAAGTGGGTCGCCTTAAAATAAACTGCGGTTCCATGCAAATTTAGAAATAAGGTCCTTTTGCCTAATTTTATTTAGAATGCCAGCCATGACCCTAGAGTATTGAGCTGGGTATTGGTAAATTCCATTTGGGGTTATTTACAAGCTGCCAAATGACATGCATGGTCCAAATGTTAATTTTGAATATGTAAACGAGCTGATTTTCACTTCGTAAAGTAGAGGAGTGAATCAGAGATGACACTTGTTAACATTTTTGTACCCAACAGTTCCAGATTGTAGTGTTCATTAATTTCACGCCCCATAGGTTTATCGTTTGGGTTGGGATGGTCGAAATCAGAAAAGAATTGAATTGACCACATGGAGGAAGAAGTAACAGCAAGTATTTCCCGTTCCCCATTGAATGTCCGGCCGTTTGAATAGAGTCAACTTGAAAGTGGTCATTTTTCAAAAAATTAGACCTTTGGGATCGGATATCCCAGTCCCAACCCAGGAGCAGGAATCAATTGAATTGGAAAAGGCCAGTTGCCATTAAATAAACAATCAACAATCAAAAACGATAAGTACGGGCGGGCATGTCGCGGTCGAGGGTGTGAGAGTGTGGCGGACAAATGCTATTGATTGGAAATTAAACTCAAACTGGTCAAGTGCATGGATGAATCTATATATTTTTGTCCTATTTCTGGAACCAATTAAATAAAATCCACAATCTAAGATTAAAATGATTTGAGACGATTTACACTGCTCAATATTGTATATTTTATTTTCTCATTCACAACCAACATTTACTAAATTATTTCTGATTAAGTATACATAAAAGCCCTGTTTAATCCTTAAAAATTCAAACCAGTGATTCAATAAATTACTAAAATTCCTTCTTGCCCACAGAAATAATCAATTCTTAAAAGAACCCAGTCAAAAGGCTAGTGAGTTTCATGTCCTTCTTCGTCAAAGGACAAGTTTTATATTTTTGACCACAATCCGTGATTTCGGGGCGGAGTGCATCACTGTAAATGTCCCAAATGCTTGTCTCTCCGACCACGTTTGTTGCTTTCTTTGGTTTCAGGCTAAAGACGCAAGAAATTATGTCAAAATTACCTGAACTAACAAGAATTAATTATAATGTGAGTACCTGAATATTTTGAGAACAGCTTCATCATAAGAATTACTTTTCCCAGTCAATCGCTTCTGATTCACATGGCAAACATGTCGGATGAAGCAATCGTGAGAATCGATACGACGTAAACCCTTGAGACAAAAACAAGCAAAAAAAGCGTTCAAGTGTTTTAATCAAAACTACTGCGAATGTGAAGTGAATCATGGACTGCGGAGTTGTGAAATACGAACGAACGGATGGACAAGCACACTTCTCCGTTCTTCCTAGAAAATATTTCCAACCCCACGAGTCTAGTCTGTTTAACTAAGGCGTATAATCCAACTATAAATAAAAGCCATTTAATATATTTCCCAACACTACTCACGAGAAGAATTCTTTCCACGGCATCCATTTCTTGAAGGAGTGGAGCTTTGGAAAATTTATTCAATTTATTCTTAAAAAACAAGTCTCGCTCAGTTCTTTTCTTCCGATTCCAACCTCCAAGTATATTCTGATCCAAATAACTTCCTTCTGCTAGGAGTTCATTCAAGTTGTAGGGAAATACTCCAGCCATTCGGAGAGCTAGGACCTGGAAAAAAACACACAGTGCGGGAGTCAAGTCTTCATTTCGCTCGGCTTATCAAATCTCAATATTTTTCCTCTAGTCAGTCAGTCAATGGAAAAATACACAGGATGCCAAAAGTCAGCAAGAGACGTGACTTATTAATAAAATTCGAAAAGTATTGACAAATTTGTAAAAACGGGAAGTTTCCATCCAAAGCTTACATTACAAATAGAATTTTCTAGAATAGGAGAAATTCCCTGGCAGTTGCCCTTGCTTTTGCTTACCTTGAGGACAATGAGTCCAAAAAAGATGTGATTCAGCTGGTCCTGGTTTATGAAACCAACCAGTGGATAAATTGGGAGTTATTCCAGAGAATGGAATAGCTGTAACAAATCCATTGTATCCAATTGCAATAAAAATCCCCAAAAGACCACAAATTGCCACTTTGAAGGATAGACTGATCTTGGCCATTTTTGGAAGATTGGCTAAATGTGAAGCAAATTACAAACGTGAAGAAGGTTGAAGAAACACGTATTGAATTCCAGGGATGTGAAGGACAGAATGACACCTTGAGACGTGATCTCTTTCCACTTTTAAGTGCTTCTCATCAAACAATTCTTCCCTGACCTCAATTCAACAACGCAAAAGGCAATAAAAAAACTCGGGCAGTGGATCCCTCGAGAAAATTTTGTTTAGCTAACGTGTTCTTCTAGAAATATTGACTTTTACACTGAAAAATAATACACTCAGTCACACCTACGCTTAGTACGACGATGAAAGAAAAGAAGTCGTAGGCGAATCAATTAGGTCATTCATAAATCTCTTTGTTTTTATTAATTCTTTCGTAGATTCAGGTTTTGTATGTGTAAATTGTGCTGTTGCACTTACATTACGACGAAATTAATTATATTACGTATTAAATTAATTACGAAAATCAATGCTTAATTCACAGCAATAACTTAAATTTATATTAGCAAAATCAATACATAATGCTAGATTTCAATGAATCTTGCTTTACTCTAATTACCCTAATTAATTAAATCTTAGCTGGCAAGGCTTAGCCAGAATTGAAGGCACATTTAAGACACCTGGATTATTCATACAATACCTTTGAATTCCTATCATATTTAATTAGGTCTAATTATAATAGATATTATTTACTACTACAAGGCTAACGAAGGTCTAACAATTCTATGCATGCAAATCCACAAAATCATTCTTAATCATCTCAAAAATAGATTTATCAATTTATGATGGTCTTTAGAATTTCCAATCGATTATTCAAACAAACCATGCAAATAATTCAAAGACAAAACATAAACTCAAGTAATAATTAATACATTATAATACTCCAAATAATAAATTGTCCACAGAAATTATCTCGTGTATGGAACATAATTTTTACGGCAAGTTGAATGCATTTTGTAAGTTTTTAAATTAACACTAAAAATCACATCTATCAGAATAAATTTCATAGAATACATATTAGGACTACTAACTGTCGCTACGAACTACTTACTGGCAGAATGGCGATGATTGCAGCGAAGGACCCAAGATGCACCTGGATTATCTCGACAAATTGATGGAATTAGGGCTGACGGGTCAACGCTCCGATAACCTGTCAAGAGCAAGCAAAATAAATCTTTACAAAAATAACCAGGGGCTCCATGATTTTAAGTGCGAATTAACGAGTTACTATTTGGAACTGTTTTCAAATTCAACAGCGAGATAGACTGATACAATAAATACAAAAATGAATGAAAAGAAAGCACAAAAGCGGGTAACGTCATCTCTTAGCCCACTCCAACAGATTCCTTATTAATGTTTGTATTATGTCAACTCACGATGGGACGTTGACGAGAAAGAAGGGAAAACAAAACAAAACGGAAAAAGTTTAACATTTATGTATTTCATCCAAAAGTCCTTGGAGGAATTATCCGTGCTAACCCGGCACGAGGAGAGGTGGGTGACCCCACGGGTTGAAGGCAGAGGCAGACACGGAGAAAAATTTGGAATCTTTCACTCATGAAAGTGAAATCAAAGGAAAAGAAAAGGAGCTTAGAGGCTGGGTGGCTTAAGTTTAGCCCGTTATGGTTTAAGCACGCTTTGTTATCTGACTCCTCTATTCCTCGATGATGATATTGATCCTTGCGTCAACACAAAAACATTCTACCGTCCCAAACTCTTCTCTAAAACTTCCAAAAGCAAACCCGGCATTTGTTATCTTCTATAGAGTTATACTCATAATCATTCTCCCTTGCCTTCCCGTTTTCCTTTTCACACCGTCAAGAAAGACTTGTCCAAAAGTTGTCCTCATGTTAATAAGGAAAGGCACCTCATTCTCAACTTCCTGCCTGCATGAGGGAGCTCAGTTCAAACC
>WJEZ01002567.1:0-13132 GCA_009869925.1 Thalassaphorura encarpata | reverse complement strand
GTTTCACTTCATACAAACTCGAGTAGGGTAATGTTCTGGCCCTGAGTAGAGTAAATCTTAAGGGATAGATTTGATTTACTAATCACATTTTACTAAAACTAGTAATTCTAATCACAAGGCTTCGCTTAAGCTTGCAGCGAATCTATAAGCAAAGAGAGAGCTCTTTTGAATGGCAGGCTTTATTCAATTTTTTAGCCAGAGTACACATAAAACCTTTTAATCATGGCTGACCGATGACCCAATCTATGAAATGAAATAAAGTAAATATGTCAACTTAAGATTACAACTCTTCTATCTCAAAATTCTCCAGCAAATAAACTCACAACAGCCTCATTCTCAGCTCCTCATTCTCATTTACTCTTTCCTCTGTGTTTGTTTGTCTCTTTATTTGTGGATTTTGTTCAAATGAGCTGAGATCAATTCATTTAAATTTCAATTTTTTAAATTTAAGTACATTTTTTAAATACACAGAAAGCTTTTGTATTATATTAATTACGCATATACAATGGGAAAAGCCCCCTTGAGACTCATAATCGCAGGACTCGTTCTGATTACTCTGGCCGTTCTCTTTGGCTGGATCGTCATCCCGTCACTCATTGAAGGAAAAATTAAAGAGGTTCGTGATTGAAATGCATTAAACAAATTTTATTAGCAAGAATAAGTAAACACCTGTAGATTTCGTATTGCTACTTTTAGCCATATAGGCAAAGATTTTGTTTAAATGCGAATATTGGCAATGGTTAACTAACTGTCGAAAAGTAAAGGGATTCCGAATATTTAAATATTACGTGTTAAAGATAGAAGACACACGTATCAACTTTAAGGTATAGCTTGTTTTCTATTTAAAAAAACAAAAAATTGGTTGGAATGCTATTTCCTAAACATTCTAACTTATATCAATTTTCAGAGGCTTTTCGTGTATTTGTCATTTTTGGTTCGATTTGTTCTAGAAAGGGTTGCTAATGTGCTATTGTGTCTTTCCTTCTCGTCTACCAAGTTATTTGTACAAAATGGGATTTGTGCCAATTTTCTGATGAACTCGCCAAGTCATAACATAGAATTATAATTCAAACATTTTGAGAAGTAAGGAACGTAATGTTTACTATTGCCTGTGTCTCAGTTTGATTGCAAAAGTTTTTAGAGATCATTGAAAAGGTCAGGGATAGCCTCAAGTTCAAAAAATCTGCGTTGTACAGTACATTTAAAATTTACAGAAAACTTGAACATTGCCCTGAGACTAATTTTAAATTCATGTCATAAAAAAAATATCTGTCATTCAATTGAGTCATTATCATCGTTAGCGTCTCAGTCTCAATCAGTTACAGGGACGTTGCACTTTCGAAATGAAATTGACGATGACATGAACTGTCAAATCTGAAAAAAATCCAAACTTTTTCTAAAATTATGATTTTGTACCCGGATTTAACTTGTCAATTTTTCATTAATCACGCTTCAGTTAAAAATCTTGGATGATCTTGGAAAATTAATCCTAAGACGATTTCATATTCGCCATGGATAAGGTATGCGACACCGTGGGCGCCAGTGGAACGTGAAATCGTGATAACATAGACTAGTTCGGCAAGTCTGTCTGAGTCTGACCACCTCTGAACTCTTTTTTTGACGCAATGCAATTGAATTAAGAAGAATCAGTTTTCGAAAGAACAGAATGGTCGCAGGTTTCCTGTCCTCGATCACTCAAGAAATACGTAGTTAATGTTTTTATCTCCTTATCACATAGGTCACAAGTCCAACTCTTTGAGTCTTGTAAATGTAAACTCAACTTTTTTAGTCCTAATCAAATCTCAACTCTTTTCCTTGAGACTTGCTTAGCTTGAGTCTGACTGAGTGCTCACTCAGGGGTAATAAAAGTTAATGACTTTTGATAAAATAGGACTAATTGAATAAAAATAAGACTTTGAATTAGCTAATACTACTTCACAATGTTTGTAAAACTGTTGCGAGAATGATCTTTGCATGACATGGCATGGCATGAAACTTTCCATATTGATCATATACAAGTAATTTTAAATTTTTATGTAAGCAGAGAAAATTCGACCTTGAATTTGAATACTTCAGACAGTTTTCATCTGAACTATCGTCTTTATATGTTCTTATACCTTTAATACGAAGGTTTACTTGGTATTCAACCTAAATCTTGACTTTTCTTGTTTCAGCAACTCCAACTTCGAAGTGGGTCAGAAACTTTTGAGAAATGGAGAAACATTACAATTCCAATTTTTATAAAATTCACATTCTTCAATGTCACAAATCCAAAAGAAGTCGAGAAGGGAGAATATCCCATTTTTGAAGAAGTTGGACCATTTGTTTACAGGTAAACTTCGGAATTGAGCTAATTTGGTCAGTTTTAGCAGATTTACTGTACTTGTTTTTACGATAACTGCAATATAATTCGAATAATAGTTAAAATTGGACGTAGCATTGCAAATTACCGTTCGGTAAAATATTTAAGTCAGCCAAGATTCCTCGAAGGAATGATTAGATTTGACCATGTTTATTTGGTAATACAGGGAAACACGATTGAAAGACATTGAAGAATATGACGAGGATGAAGACACGATCACTTATCGCCAAAAAATTACTTATTTCTTTAAACCCGAACTATCTGCATTTCCTACGGAAGATGTTATGCTCACGGTTCTCAATATTCCACTTGTGGTAAGATCCAAACCAGTACCCTTCTGAAACTTGCAATTTCGTAAACTTACATCTTAATTTTTGACATTAGGGTGTATCTCACCAAATCAACGGAGCTAAAGGACTTGAAAGAGGAATAATTATCAATGCAGTTTTTGAGCACATGGAAGTACAAGCTGAGCCTCTATTCCTTCAACGCACCGTCCGTCAAATGACTTTTGGTGGATATAAAGTTCCACTTTTTGAAGAATTAGCTAGATTAAAAGGAGAAGAAATTCTACCAAATCATACATTCGGGCTTTATTATGGGGTAAATAAAATTAAATACCTGAAAAAAGCATTCACCAATAACTAAATCTCCTAATCCAGAAAAACGGAACATATGGCCCACTCCATACTGTTCATACTGGAATCAAGGAAGTTAAGGATTTTGGAAAAGTCGTTAGTTGGAATGGACTCAAAACATTACCTTGGTGGAAGGATCCTTACTGTGATCAAATCAATGGAACAGATGGTTCTTTATTTCCCCCATTTGTAAAACGGGATTCCGTTTTCCCTGTCTTCTCTGAAGAATTTTGTCGCTCAATTTACATGACTTATCAAAAGAATGTTGAGTATGCTGGAATCCCTGCTTATCGTTTTGGCATGCCCAAAAAACTTTGGCTCAATGGACCAGACTATCCTGAAAATCAATGTTTTTGCAAGGACCATCAAGGGGAAGTTGATTGCAGTAGAAACGGGTCACTCAGTTTAGCAGCTTGCCGAAAAGGTCAGGTCAATTAATCTGGTTTACATTGGACAATAAAACTAATTTTTTCCATTTGTTAATTCAGGAGGACCAGTCTCAGCCTCAATGCCATATTTCCTTTACGGGGATGAAGGCGTCAAAGACACTTTCGGATGGACCCCCAATTCTGAAGACCACGAAACTTTCATCGATCTTGAACCCGTATGCAAGCTAAATTCTATTGCCTTATGACCCACAACATTAACTAGTAATACCATAATTGCATTTTTATCTGTAACTATTTTTTACTAGACGACTGGAATGGTTCTCCAAGCCAGTAAAAGATTTCAAGTCAATATTGAACTCACAAGTTCAAAATCAGTGAGAGGATTCCGAAAACTCAAAACGATTCCGTTCCCAATAGTCAAGGGTGAAGAGGTAAATCAAATGAAATTACGCAAATACTATAAAATTTATAAATATTTGCATACATGTGTATACATGTATTTGTAGAACATGAGTGCGATTGAGGAACGGACAGATGAACTAAAAGGAAAACTTCTTCGTCCTCTTCAAATTATTTTAATAGGAAAATGGTGTGTAGCGGGTGTTGGAATTCTTTTAATTATTTTGGGACTCATTACCATGTCTAGACAAAGTATGTCTAAGAAGGCTTATCCAATCGAACTTAATTAGTCAATTTTAAATTAATTAGATACTGTACAGTTTCAATGAGTAAAATATTTGTCGATACATTGCATTAACATTTTATCGAACTTCATCCATAATTAGTATACAATTTTAATGAAATCATAATTAAAACGGCGAAACACAACATCCAGATCGGATAAACGTAACGAGTGTTTTTAACTGAAATTCAGTATCGTCTGCGGTCTGCTACTCAAGCCAAGCCAAAGTCTAGAAATGGACAAGTTGATGCCAGCCAGTTTTGTGACAGAATGGTGATGAAAAACCAGGAAGGTTATCAGGAATCAAAAGCGTTTATCTACATTTAATTTCACTGATAAATACCAGACCGCAATTCTCGTGTGTATACTTGTTGTGCATTATTCCTTTACACTTTTTTTACAATCCAACGTAGATTATTAGCTTATTGCGTTGAGGATTTTCCGTATTAAATGTATGTCAAGTTGAATTTTGTTCACTTTCTATCAGTCAGTCGGTCACATCAGGTTTAACTCCCTTGGTCTATATTTCTTTTGTCATAATGAAAGTCCCAAAGGACAAATCATCTTACATTGAAATTGATTCGAATCAAGGCACATCCGCTAGAAATCTAATTGAATCCAAATCCAAATGGTTCAAATATGGGACAGTGACGATATTTGTAGGGGCTGTTGTAGCCCTTGTAGTTGGAGCCTCTGTTCTTTCTCGTCCAAATTTGGGTTCTTCAATTCCAATTGCCTTACTCGATAATGCCGTCGTTGTTCATGAGTTGAGGCAACAAGCACCAGAAGAACCATCAGCATCAGCTCAGCAAGAGATTCTGGTAGAATTGGACAAAGGAACCATTCGAGGTTTCAAAATGACTTCACGCAGTGGAAGAGAATTCTTGGCATTTCGGGGAATCCCGTATGCCAAACCACCTGTTGGAGAACTCAGATTTCAGGTAAAAATCCAGAGATTCATCTCTAGCCCCAAATATTTTATGTTAATTTATGCATCAGCCACCGGAAGAAGTGGATCCTTGGGAAGGGGTACTAGACGCAACAGATTTCAGACCCATGTGTCCGCAAAGATCCCATGGAAAAATTGAAGGGGAAGAAGATTGTCTCAATTTAAACGTTTACACTCCCAAGGTAAATTTACCATTAATTTATCTACGGAAAATATTAATACTAATAGAAAATAGTTGATTAGAAATTCGAGGAACTGGGTAAAAGGAAACGTCTCCCTGTCATGGTTTACATTCACGGTGGAATTGCAGGTGGAAGTGCAAGAAGAAATTCTGGTGAATATTTTATGGATCAAGATGTTGTTTTGGTTGGAATGAACTATAGATTGGGTGTATTGGGTAATTTTACTGAAAAGTACCCATCGGAAAACTTTTATTTACAATTTAATTCTTCCCTAGGAAATTTAAATACAAATGACTCTTTGGCTCGGGGAAATCAAGGGCTACGTGACCAGGTCAAAGCTTTAGAATGGATTCAAGAAAATATCAAGAAATTCGGAGGAGATAAGAGAAAAGTCACTCTTTTTGGAAATAGCTATGGCTCAATGTCCATCAGCAATCATTTGTTATCCCCTATGACCAAAGGTATAAATTTTAGATTCCAACTCATCTCATCTGACCATTTGTCTAATCCAAATTAATTTTTAGGTTTGTTCCACCAAGTAATTTCTCAAAGTGGAGAAGCGATTTTCCCAGGACATTTGCAAAGACACCCAGCTGAAGTCGCTTTCAAATTAGGGGATCAACTCAAATGCAATTCGACCAATTCTGCCCAACTTGTTCAATGTCTTCGTAGTTTAGACTTTAGCCAAGTCGTTCTGGAATCTTTTAATGTCAAACCAGTCGGGAGTACTAATGGATTCACACTCCCTGGTGTAAATGTTTTTACGACTTCTGTGGATCCTCAATTGGAAGATGTAGACGAAGATGACGTTTATTTACCAGATCAGCCACTAAAATTGCTAATGGATGGAAAACTCAAAAGAATGCCTGCAATTATCGGGGTTAACAGTGCCGAAGGGTTGTTTCAGTCTGCGTGTGAGTAAATTGTACACACTACGTATTTTGTAAATTCATACTCAACTTCTTTTCGTATGTAGTGATTACAGAATCCGAGAATCTTACAAAAGTCGTAAATGAACAATGGGAGTCGATCATCCCAATCGCACTCACGATGGACAGCCCAGCCGCACTCAACTTTTCCATAGCTGCAAAAGAATTTTACTTTGGGTCCAATAATGTCAGCTTAGTGACGAGGGACAATTTAACAAACTTGTTCTCCGACCGTCTGGGTAATCACCCTGCCCATGTTCATGCCTTTTATCAAAAAGAAGCAAATCGTCGAAGGCAAAACGTGTTCCTTTACTACATGACCAAAGAAATCGACGTCAACGGAAGTTATCTTAAACCCTTTGGTTCCATGGACGACTGGGAGGAAAGGGTCAAATTAGGTATTCATTTATTAGCCTAAAATTTGTATAGTTTTTCAAATTGATATATTGTTCCAGGACCAATGCATGCAGATGAAATTCAATTTTTATTTCCTTACGAACCTTTCCCATTGATTCCAGCTGGGTCCAAGAATGCAAACTATTCAGCAATGATGGTTCGGCTTTGGGCAGATTTTGCTAGGGATGGGTGAGCTTCCTTTTGTTTTAATCTTCAAAAATCACAATGAATTCAGAAAATCAACTTCTTACCCTATATTCTAGGAAACCTGGCCTAGCTGACAATCAAGCAGAATGGGTTCCAATTGATGAAAAACCTTACCATTGGTTCCAATTGGATAATGAGCCAAAAATGATAAATATATTAGAAGAGCGTATGAAATTTTGGGACTCTTTTGAATTGACTGATCTTTACGTGTAACAATTTTCACGTATGAAAAACCTTACCATTGGTTCCAATTGGATAATGAGCCAAAAATGATAAATATATTAGAAGAGCGTATGAAATTTTGGGACTCTTTTGAATTGACTGATCTTTACGTGTAACAACTTTCACGGCCTTTGCCTTTGCCTTTTTACTTACTTTGTTAGACTTTGACTGATTAGCACTGGCACATTGCAATTTATTGTATCTCGTTACAACCAAAGATAAACAAGTACAAAATAAAGCTCTACTCATTATCAAATTATATAGTATGGTGTGATTGGCATTACAATAACACTTTTCCATATGGATGGACGTACGTAGTGTTCCGAAAATACAGTCAGTCAGTCTCGTCTGTTTGTATGTATGAGAATTATAGATTTGTGAGTAATAAAATTGAAAGTTAATGCGTGGTTGAATCGTCGATTAGCTATCTTTCTGCATTGTCTAATTTTACAGCAGTTTATTCAGGTGAACAGGAACAACCGCCTAGTAGAGAAAGTTCTCAATGGAATTATTTCTACAACAAACTATCACATTTGTAAAGTGAACTAAATTTACTAATTCTAGCGACCTGACCATTCGAGTATTGTAGTCTTATGGCAGAAAAATTAGTAAATTGAGAAACGGGCTCTCTACAAAAGTCCAAAGAATGAAAATAACTCTATTTGTTAACACTTTCCTACAGAAATCATGTGAAATTATTGTTAATGCAAAAACCATGAGTTATTATCGTCATATGATTTGTACTTATCACTCATGGGTCTACTGATACTGTTACTGGAGTTCATCCCATGCTTGAGGCAAGCAGATTCCACCGGCGGCACGCGTTCCTTGCTTGTTGCTGCTCCTATTGCAGATCGTAGCTACTGAACTGACTGCTAACAGTTATTACTATAAATTATAAATAGGAATTTGAAACAAGCATTTCATTACTCCCTACAGAATGACATTCTTTAAAGACAAATCACTGTACGAAGAAATTGAGCCAGGGACTCAAACTTATTATTTGAAAAGTTCAAAAATGTGCAAATTTGGAGGTGGATTTGTATTGTTGACAGTGGTAGCGACAATTGTCCTTGTCTTAGGTCTTTCTACTACAAGCAGTGATGATTCCCTAGTGCCAACGTTAAGATTAGATGGCGAACCCGAAGATCAAGACAAAATTGAAACCGTAATGGAAGACATTGTGGTACAACTTGACAAAGGAACCATTCGAGGTTTTAAAATGATTTCACGAGGTGGAAGGGAATTTTTAGCATTCAGGGGAATCCCTTACGCTAAACCACCAGTGGGCCAACTCAGATTCCAGGTAATTCAAATGTTTTTGGAAATTGGTTAGCTGTATCTAACTGATTAGCAATTTAATGTTAAAGCCACCAGAAGAAGTCAACCCGTGGGATGATGTTCTGAACGCAACTGATTTCAAGCCAGATTGCTCCCAAAGGTCAAAAGGGTCAATTAAGGGAGACGAGGATTGCCTATACTTGAATGTTTACACTCCAAAGGTTAGTTAAACGTAATCGAGTTGAGGTGAAAAAAGCAACCATGCATTGTTTTTTCTGATTACTCAATTCTTGAAACTTCAGGTGCATTTTGTTTCAATTTATTAGAAATTCCAAGATTTGGGCAGGCGAGCCTATCTTCCAGTCATGGTTTATATACACGGCGGTGTGGCCGGTGGGAGTTCTAAAAGGAATTCTGGAGAATATCTGATGGACCAAGATGTTGTTTTGGTTGGGATGAACTATAGGGTTGGAATATTAGGTAGTCAAAATACATAAGGCATAATGAGATAGGCTAATCTTGATGCAACTCTTACGTCTTTTGACCCTTAGGAAATTTAAATACGAATGACTCCTTGGCTCGTGGGAATCAGGGACTTCGTGACCAAATCAAAGCTTTGGAATGGGTCAAAGACAACATTAGGAAATTTGGTGGAGATCGAAAGAAGGTAACTTTATTTGGAAATAGTTTTGGAGCAATGGGGATTTCTACTCATTTGTTGTCACCCATGACAAAAGGTATTGCCTCACCTTATGATTCTGACTCTGGACTAAAAAATTTCAATAATCTCAGGTTTATTCCACCGAGCAATTTGTCAAAGTGGTTCTGCTGTTTTCCCTGAACTCATTCAGCGAGATCCACTTGCAGATGCATTAAATTTAGGAAAAAGACTTGAATGCAATGCGACAAATACTACAGAACTTCTCACTTGCTTTCGAAATATGGATCTTAGGAAACTTATAATTTCTTCCTATGAAGTGAAAGTAGACAATGGACATGGGCTTTCTATCAGTGCAAATGCATTCTTGACAACAGTAGATCCTTTAATTGATAATGTGGATAAGAATGATGTTTATTTACCTGAACCGCCGCTACAACTTCTTCAAGGAGGAAAATTAAAAAGAATGCCCGTTATTATTGGCATCAACCAAGGGGAAGGATTGTTTCAGTCAGTTGGTACGAAACAGTGAATTACTAGTCACGTAAGTTTTTCTAGTATAAACTTTTCCATCATCATTTCAGAATTAATTCAGAGCAAATCTTTGATGAAACGGCTGAATGACCAATGGGATTCCATTGCCCCAGAAGCCTTAATTTTGCAGTACAGCCCAAATGCTAAGGAAATTGTGAATTCCACGAGGAATTTTTATTTTGGTACCAGAGATATTGACCAAAGTACACGAGATAATGTTACAGATTTATTCTCTGATCGCCAATACATTCATCCGGCTCATGTACATGCTACTTTTCAAAAAGAAGTGAATCGTAGACGGGAAAATGTGTATCTGTATTATTTTACGAAGGAAGTTGAAATGAGCTATGCTGACTTATTTGGTAGCAAAAATGGGTCAAATATAAGGCAAGGTAGAACAGTAAGATTTCAATTTTTAATCAAATTAATCCATTAATCAAAATTTATACAGGGCCAGCCCATGCGGATGAAATTCAATTTTTATTTCCCTATGAACCTTTTCCTCTGATTCCGGCTGGGTCCAAGAATGCAAACTTTTCCACAATGATGGTCCGACTCTGGACGAATTTTGCAAGGGACGGGTTAGCAATGTGACATATTTTTAATGTAATTATAAATATCAATTCATTATTAATTCCTTATTACAGAAAACCAGGATTAACTGACAACCAGGTAGAATGGCTTCCAGTCAAATCCAAACCATTCCAATGGTTCCAACTGAACGAGGCTCCTAAAATGACTGAAGTACTTGCAGAACGCATGGAATTTTGGGACTCATTTGAATTATCTGATTTGTACTATTAAAATACAATTAGTTTCATACATTTTACACTATAACAATGTAAAATTCTTCAAGTCTCAAAATAAAAGGACGACGAACACACTATCCGCATCCGCAGGGAAGAGTTAAGCTATAATTTCGTTGTGGTCCCAAAACAAGAGCATATTTTTCAGTTAGCACCCGGTACTTTGTCCTTGGGATTAGCGTCCAAACAGCATCTGCTTGTCATTGCCATAGCCAAGTCAAAGTAGATAGGGAAAGTGTAAAATGGGCTTGGGTGGGAATTGTCGTGGGTCGTGGTGGGGATTAAACACAAAGGAACTCGGCTCGGGTATAGTGAAGAGTTGCGCCCAACTACTAACTCGAGAAGATCCAGTTGCTTCAGTGTGTAAAGAGTTATTGATCTGTACTGTGTTGTCCGTGAGAATTTTACAAATCAAAAGCTGAGTTGAGTTTACAAAGTCAAAATGGTTAATTTTATCAAGTGCAAAAACGTGAACAAACATTGAATTGAATCAGATCGGGGGGTAGAGTTGTGAATTTGCAAGAACAAGGAGCGATTTTTCCGTTCGTGCAGTACAGGTAAGTTTTACAAATATTTTTATAGGAATACTGAATACCATTTTGTTATTTCAATGTAAGCCAAATTAAAAAAAAGAGTTTCGACAGGTCACTTGTTGGTGTGAATCGAATAGCTTTTGCATAAAGTAACATAATTATGTCCTTCAAGATACACACAGATCAGAGTTCAGAATTATTTCTTAAAATTACTTAATTTTCTTAACAAACAAATCACCTTAAAGAAATTAGTGATTTTTATGTACCAAGTCAGCGAAACCTGAAATTACCAGATCTGATGAGTAATGTGCTTAAGAGTATGAAAGAAATTTAGTCGTAATTCTTGGGCAAAGGAACGAGCACACTGCGTAGTATTTTACAGTATTAAACTAACGGGAACAAAATGTACGGCTGTGGGTTATGGGGACTATACCAAAAGGATTAGTGTTATGCTATGCTCACACTTTTATTTTCGTTGCATATGCCATGGGCTGTATGTGTGAGCACAGTACAGTACAGAGTAGCAGATAGCATGAATTTCTTCATTTCCTGTCTTATTATATTCCTCAGATCACATACAGCTTAATGATATTGACAATTGGCAATGACTAATGAGTATGAATAAACCTCACTGAACCTCTTGGTACTGTCATGCACATTCAACCTGGTTTTGTATGATAATGGTCATGACCATGGAAGATGGATAATTATATTTTATTATTTTCATGCCTTCATTTCAGTAATGGAGGTCAATGTCATACGAGGTACGACTATGAGTGTTTCAAATTCCCGGAAATAAAGTTCGGCATTCCTAATGATTTTACAAAAAATTAAAGAGTTCACAGATATCAACAAACTATGGTCTGACTTCTGCTTTATGAAAGAAAATTTGATTTGGAAATAGGGATGAGCCGTGAGGAACATCATCGAGGTCAGGAATTTGGGTATGGCCATGGGAGACATCGGCCACCAGGAGCTGGACCTGGACAAAGTCCGCTCAAGATCGGATGCACCAACCCATAGGGAACGAGACCCAGATGCTGGTATGGGTAATTAGTTAAAAAAAAACTTAGACTTTGGTATATTCATTTCATTCGTATTTACAATTTTATCAGATTATGATAATTTCTGATTAGCGACGACTCCTTACGTGGACTTAATATAAAAATTCCAATATTAAAAATATTGTCTTTAGATGGGTACCAGGACTAGATCGAATTTTTTAAAGTGAAATGCACAATCTTATAAACGAAAAATATTAGTTTGGGCAAATTTTAACATGCTGTATTCCTCATTTAGATTTTGACAGTAATCCATCCAAGAAAATCAGAAAAGATGCTGGCAATGAAAATGACAATGGGTCAAGCGGGATTGGTCTTGTCTGTAGATTTGTTGGACACAGGGATGGCCTAGGTCATGGAGGTCACTCTAGCTTAGGCCAGGGAATTGGAAGAGGTCAAGATCGTGACCGTGAGAATAATGACCAAGGTCAACAACAAGGAAATGATGGAAGACCTTGTCATAGTGGAAGGAATGCACCAGGAAGAATTAGCATGAGTAGCAATAGAAATGAAAGGGGTAGAGGAGGTCAAGCTGGACGAGGTGCTCGTCGGGGTCAAAGAGTAGATCGAAATTTGTGTTTCGATCTGGTAAATTCTAGACCCAGTCACGTTGAAGAATTTCAGAACAAAAAGAAAGGAGGTACAGGGAATATTGGGGTGGTTGCCAATTGCTTTACTTTGCTTGAGGCAACGGATTGGGCACTTTATTATTATCGTGTGGATTTTGACCCGGATTTGGATTACACTCCTTTGAAGAAAAAACTCTTCAAGCCTCATGCCCAAGGCATTGGAGAAATTTCGATTTTTGATGGTTCCACTTTGTGGACAGCTCATCAAATTGAGCCTCAGAACAAGGTAAGGTAAAATCATAAAATCTGAAGGTAATTTATGCAATTATTATTTTATCTCTAATTTCAGCCTCTGATTCTTAAATCAAATCGAACCGAAGGTGACAAAACTGAAGAAGTTACATTGACCATCCGGTTTATTCATAAAATTGAGAAAGGAGATGTGAGTTATCTCCAATTCTTCAACATAATTGTGCGAAAGTGTCTTGGGGTTTTGGGATTTGAACAAATTGGTCGTCATTTCTACGACAAGGAAAAATCAAAATCACTTCCTGCAAGTCGATTGGAGTTGTGGCCTGGATTCATTACTTCTATGCGACATCATGAGGAGAAAATTATGCTTTGTGTGGATGTGACACACAAAGTGTTTAGAATGGACACCTGTCACACGATGCTACAGAGTTTTGGCCGTGATGCAAGGGTAAATCGATTCTGACCTCTTAATATTGCAATGA
>WJEZ01002566.1:0-13134 GCA_009869925.1 Thalassaphorura encarpata | reverse complement strand
TTTGCTCTTGTTTAGTCTGCCTAATTATTTACTAATTAAACGACAAACGGATTTTAGGGCTTTAGTCGTTGATCCTGCCATTGTAGAGGTCCTATTGCTATGTTGGAACGACCATTTTTTACGTCTTTTGAACAAGCCGACTAATGAAAAGTTAATGACACATTAGTATGTTGTCATTTTAAGTTCAAAACAATGCGGGTGTATTTTTATTAATTAATCTACCAGTCTCGGACCTCCTCAATAGCTCTTAACGCACCAAACATTTTGAGCTTTACGAAAACAGTCCTCACTTAATTAATTAGTCCGGTTTTCTACACTAATTAGGGAGACAATAATTAACGGCGTCATTTCGACTTGTTTTCTGATATGATCATATGGCCATTAAAGACTTTATTTGTAGAACGCAGATAATTTAATAGCATGTCTGGTTCTGCCAAAAAATTCGTGTTTATCTATAGTACAGCGTACGAATAGTACGACAGTCGACGTCACGTGATAACTCAAGATTGATTAAAAACCGGCTGAAGGAAATTAAAGATTTAATCTAGGTCAATATTTTGACACGTTTCTGGAGACCTTGCATTTGTAATGTAACACAGTCTGTCTGCTTCTAAGAGCAGCCAGACAACAAATGGGTAAAATGAGACAGAACGCAAAATGCAAGCAAGGATGATTTTCTTCACTTTCCCTGTCGAATGATTACAGATGTGTTGTGTTGCAGATGATTTATTACTACGAACATTTACTGAGTCCAAGGAAAAGACTAATACAAATCATGTATATGTCACATTTATCAAAATAGCAAAGGGTTTGTATGAACTGATCAATTATTATTATTTGAAGGCATGAAGCAAGTTTTGTGAGAATTTAATAACACCATATTACATAGTGTATATATCATATACGATTGAACCCAGACACCATTATTGAGTCATAAGATTTCATCATACTTGAGTTTTAATTAAGACAACTCAGAACCCGAGCCTGAATGAATCACCTGCGTCTGGCCTGAACCTGAATATGGCTAAGCAAAGTTTCGCAATGTAGTAATGTAAACAAGAGAACGAGTCAGGAAACAAAGGCATGGGTATTTCGAATGCTATTTTGATTGAATTTCAAGCTCAGATCTCTTTTGATGAAATGTCTCAATCTCAGTTCTAGCACAAGCCCCTTTGTAAATTTGTACGTCTCGCCTAGAAACGACTATTGTGTATGTCTATTGCCTTCGCCGAGGAGGAAACATCCATTAATCTCCGTCCTAAGTATCAATTCCGCTATGCGTCTGTTATTATCATTACTTACGTTTATAACTTTCCCAACACCCTCCCGCACCCTGCCTGGGCGAATAGTATCAAACTCAAAAGGCGAACTGAGCTGAACTTTCACTACATGGAAGATTTTCGGGGCGAATGACTTTACAAACTCAAATACAAAATATACTCACTCATTCAAAAATTAAAAGTTCCGGCTTCGGCACGGCACTTCATTAGATTCTTATTAGGAAATGTTTTTCTTGTAAAGTTTTTTCCTCTTATTAGTGAGGTCAAGGGTTCAAACTTGGCCTTAAGCGTCATAACATGAATAACAAATCAATAAGACTTTGAACCTGCGAGCTTCCCAATTAAACTAGAAATTATTTCTTGTATGAATTTTGTCCTAGCATATTGATTTTAATTGGCAAACTTTTACAAGTGTCTGCTCTCAGCATGTGCCACAGCAAAAAATGATAGGCAGAAGTTCCAAAGAAAAAGTCGAAGGAAAAAGTTGTCGTTCCTGCTAAACTGTACGTTTGGTTAGCGCACAGCAGTAGTCAAGTCATTTGTCAGGCTGTCCTAAGAGTTTAGTGTAAACTGGAACTTATTTCACAATATGAAGACCAAATGGAACGGTGAATAGAATTTTCCTATCTAGCCTGAAGGCATGGGCGTCACAGTGAAGAAAGTTACAGAAAATCACCTTGACCTGTCAAAATTTAGACGTTTTGGGTTAACCAACTTTTGACTTACCATTCGATTAGAACAAGAGCAAGCCTTGAGAAAACTCTTTTTGAAATTGTCTGAGAGAAAAGCATACAGAATTGGATTCATAGCAGAATTTGAGTAACTCAAACACCCAGCTAGAAGGAAAATGGTCAAAAGAGCAGGAGAATGATATGTCTCGTGTTCCATCGATATTAGAGCCAACTGCAAGAAGTAGGAAATAAAATATTCATTTTAGATTCAACCAACCCTGTGCTATTGCCATCATGTTTTAGGGCGTTCAAAACATTAACATTGCTCACCTGACTGATCCAATAAGGCGCCCAGCAAAGAAAATAAACTGTAATGACTGTTAGGACCAATTTCGTAACCTTTCTATGAGATTTTTTTCTATCTCGAGCCCGATTGCACTGATTTGCTGTGAGAACTGTACTAGTTCCAGCATTTAGGGCATTTCCAGATGACAAAACTGTGGTTGTACTTGCCATTGATGGGGGAATTAGGCTATGACGTTTAGGGCCAACATGTCTGAGTCGGAGGATGACTTGTAAATAGAAAACGGAGATGAGAGTTAATGGAATGGCGAATCCAAGGATGAAGGAATACATCATAAAAGTCGCTTCTCCTTTGATCCATCCATTTGGCCAAAATATATTACATGTTATCTGGAGGAAAGGCATTTCGAGGCTCAGAATTATATTAAATTTTGATCGTTTAAGAAATTCACCGTCTCATGGATCTCCAATGTATTGGCGTACATAAAGATGGGTTACCATTATGAAAGCAGAAAGTGCCCATGCCGTAGTAGCAACTGTTGAGGCAATCAGAGGTGTTCGCCATTTTGTTGCACTGATTGGATGACAAACGGCCAGAAATCTGAAATTGGTTGTTACGTTTTATGGAAAGAGTGGTTATCCAATACATGCTACACATGCTAGACAATCAGATAATACAAATTATCCTGGGATTACAAGTCTAGGTTTCTGATTACAGATAAAAATTGATTAGGTCATGTGATTATATTGCTATTGCCTTAAAACTTGATAGTCGAGACTAATAACAAATTGGAGAATGTAGCCCTAGACTTGGGAAAAGTAAATGCCCCAGATGTATGTATACTGTATACGTATACTCTATGCTTCCTTCCTCAAATAAAAAATAAAATTTTCTGTCCAAACTTTCTTTTCCCAGTTCTAGCTCCACGACTCCAGTGTAGTGTGGAATTTTGGTGCAGGTTGTTTCTTTGCCGTGCTCCATTGATCCTTCATTTTCACTTTCCTTTGATCAAATTCCTTGTTCCGAATGACTGAGACTATGGGGCCTACGAAAATATGGCTTGGGACTTTGGAACTATACGACGACGACGGCTTGTGACACGGACATAGTTTTACTTTTCTTTCAATTAAATAAAAGACAAAAGAAGTTGGGATTGGAAACGAGACATTTCCGCACGAATAGAGTTTGGGTAATAAGAACCACGGAACAAAAAATAAAAGTCGTCTCTGCTCTGCTTACTCCCCCTTGGTTTATTTACAAATAAGAAAAAGAACCGAAAATGTAATTAGGATGTTTTTTATCCATGTAATACAAATTGGTGCCTCGTGGTCCTAGTTTTCACTTTGAAGCAAACTTCGCATTTAGTTAGTCCTTTCTCTTGGAAATATTCTCACGTAAATTGTGGTTGTCATTCCTTTTATGATTTAAGAACAGCAACATATATAAGTTTACTCCAACGCCAACGCACATTCTATGAGAGCAAATAAAATTAGATGTTGAATAATTCGCACTATGCTATGAATCCTGTCACTCCCAGTCCCAGCCTTGGCAGCTTTGGCTGACTCCAAATATTAGCAAGGGTCGCGGTCGTAGCAATGCAAGACACTGTTTAAATTTACTTAAGATTTGAGATTCTTGAGTTTATTAGTACAGAGTGCAGACAGGGTTGGGAAAACCATTCACAGCTTGAGCACTTGCTTTTCACATACAATTGAATTACACATAATAATATAGAGAAAGGAAATACCATTTTCATTTTCAATTAAAACCTCAAATCCGGGCGGAAGTCTGTCGGAATTGGATTATGAATAAGGAGAAAGAGGAAATTAATAAACTCTCAGTGCAGTAAGGAGAATTCAAAATCTTAAGACATGACAAGACAAAGTTTCAAGATTATCTGGGTCTGAAACCTTACTTAAATCTTTGAAATCTAATTAAAAATCCATATTAGCCACTAGCCATGCATTCATTATTTAAATAAATTAACGAACCTATCCGCAGACATAATGAGGAGAAACATGGATGAAGTGACTTGATTAATACTCGTAGTTGCAAAATATATTTTGCACATGATATCTCCAAATGGCCAATACTCCAGGGCTGTCGTAGCCATCAAGAACGGGATACCAACCAGAAAACATTCATCAGCAATAGCCAAATTCACAATGTAGAGATTCGTGACTGTTTGCATTTTGGAAAATCGGAGAACAACATAAATGACAAGTGTATTTCCACATAGTCCCACAATGCAAACGATTCCATACAGGATGAGGACCATGAGTCGAATCCAAAATGACCCGTGTTCTGGGATCACTAGTGCTGTCTCTTCCGGACAGCTTTCATTTCTGTCAAAGCTTGAGTTGATGAGGAATTCAAAGAATGAGCAATTCAATTTTGGGGATATTTCATCCACCGCAAGCAACAATTGTTCTGAGAGGTCATTTGATGATGAATGCTCGGAAAATAGTGATTTCTCCGCCATTCGGTGTTATTCACGCCCCTAGACGTGACGTCGTAATTCTTACCTGCAAAAGTAAGATAAATTATTAAGTACTGGAGCAGAGTCTGTGGGCTGGGCTCCAGCTACACCCAGTAAATTTTTATTACTCTCGTCTATTCGACAAAATGCTTCGCCAATATCAATACTTTGAAATATTCATCAACTTTACGATTGAAATAACAATTTTACGTCCATGTCTAGTCCGGAATTCTCTGAAGAAGAAAAGGATTCATAGATAATACAACTTTTGCAATATGTTACAAAACTTTTTTTGGTTGACAGAATTCTCCTCATTCACGGAATAAGTAGAGGGTATTGAGTCGCATCCTCGCATCGCAATGAAAAAGGACGAATACACGAATGTAAGCACGGATGGACTTGGCCACGAAAAGCAATTTGATGCCCTGTCCTTTCAATTTCATGGACTGCGACTGGCTGAGTGTGATGCAATGCAATCCTCAATTCAAAAACTTATTCAACCAGCTAAAATGAAAAAAACTCGCGGATCATATTGTCAGTTTCAAAACGTCATGTCCTACACTACATGAACTATGTAATCCAAATATTTCCTACGCTTTATGAATGAATAAAGCATAAAAATGGTCAAAAACAAAATCGAACCAGTAATGTCTTGACAAAATTGAAACACACTTAAAATTGTGGTTCGCGTCCTATAGAGTATTTGTCATGCTCTGAGAGAAATTAATTAACGTGACAAAGCTGGAGGCTCATAATAAACAAAATGGTTCCTGTATTGGATTTAAATCTAAAGAGCCCTTCGGCTTTCCGGATTCAAAAGGATTAGATTTTAAGCTGCACAAATTTCTGAATTCCATCTTTAAGATTTTTCGTCTATCCGTCAAGTGTGAGTCAAGTTTGAGTCTGAGTTATTTTCTCTAGTCTAGCTGCGTCGTGGCTCTAGATTGAATTACCCCTAAGGAATTCAGTAGTAATATGGGAATGGGTGTACGTACAGTGTGAAGACGCTCGCTGGCAAATAAATGAGGAAGGAAACAATCTAGTTGTGGTATTTCTCGTAGCATCTAACATCACTTGGGAAAACTTCATGAAATCATAAACCGGGCTCGTGTCAAACTGGAATGTATGCATGAAATTGGCTTTCTAGATTTGCCAGTTTGTAAATTTGGTTCGCACTCCAAATTACGATGAGAAAGCCAGACGTTTCGTTTCTGACGTCATACTCTAAATTTTAAAATCCGTATCTGCCTGTTCGAATTAGATATTGGTGGTTTCTTGTCCGCTTTTTTTACATTTCATGTTTCGTAGCAGTTCGGTTCCAAGCCTCAGGTGTACAGAAATCGCCAAAAAGAATTGAGATGAAAATTGGAAAATGCGGTGTTGCGGAGTAAATGAAGGAAGTTTAGTCATAAAATCATGCAAGCCAAAGATGGAAGACAAAGTTTTCTCGTCTAGACTACTAAAACAGCAATGCAACGCACACCTCGATGTTCAGCTTATCCTAAGCAAGGGTGTCTCAGCCAGTGATAATAAAGTTGGCCGCAGCGTCATAATATGAGCACCAGGTGGTTTTTCCTTTAACATGATTTTTAGGATCGAGCTACTATATAAGCGCTTTCTCCAAGTTTTACGACTTTAGGTTGGAGTGGAAACAAAGACCTGCATTGGGCAATTTTGTTTAAGGTGTGAAGAAAATTAGAATTTCTTTGGATGTGTACACTTTTTATAGGTATTACTGAACTGCTTCGGGGAAGAAGAATGCTCATGTTAAAATTTTATGAAACTCCAAATAAATATTTTGAGTAACATTTGAGATATCAAGATATCAACTGAATACTTTGAGTTATAATTTTTTTTTAACTGTAAAATAACAATATTTTAGTACTTGAAATTCTGAGTGAGTTTGGCCTTAGCACCCAGAGCAGAGATGATCATTACATTTCATTTATCAAGGGAAAAGTAGTTTTTCTCGTAACTTGTCAAAAACCTCAAAGTTGATAGAAATATTGCGAAATACTATCTGATTGGTCTTTGGTAAGCTGGTTGGATTCAAGAACAATCAACTTAAAGTGCTTTACGCTTGAGCTTTCACTTTCAGGAAGAAAAATCACGGTTCAGGGAACCCCAAAATGTTATTTTAGACTTTCAGTGTCACTCTCCGATCAATCTGTTCCTGTTCAGCGTATGTTGTATGGCTTTGTTATACTCGTTCGTGGCCGTGGCCCTGGTAAGTTTCTCCGAATGGTGTTATAAATTGAGAGCATCTATTCTGAGAAGTGCGCTTTCATTTTAAAAGAAAATTCCTCCAACTTAAAAGGTTTGAATTGAACTTACTTTGTCATTTAAAGTTGTAATACGGAGAAGAATTTCAAATGAAACTGAATGTAAAATTCTGTAGTTTAACCTCGCATACCTCAAGAATTATTCACTTTCTAAACTTTGGATAACTGCACAATGTCACTAATTATTACTTATTATGTTAATTTTCAGTAATGCCGTTTTAATACGTGAGCGTTTGTCGAACAACTGGAGAGAAAAATGCCGGTGAACCGATTCATTTGAGAACTGTGAAAGAACTAACACCGAAACTTCAAACTCCAAAGCTTTATTCACCGAATTCCTCCAAACCTACTGGAAAAGTCAAGTCTGGACGCCTGGAGCCTGGCATCTCGTCCACTTTCCACTGAATTGAAGATTCTGGAACGTACNACTGAATTGAAGATTCTGGAACGTACTCAAACAAAACCATGCAAACACAAGTGTAAGCAAAATTTTCCGAACCATGAATACTTGCGTTTGTATTGCCTTCCCTTTCACATTTGCACAGTTCAGTTAATATTGGCTAAAGTGCAGATATTGAAACAAAATTGATTTTAAATATTCAACAGACAAGTACAAAGCCATAATCAAAGGATGCCGAATAAGGATTAAACGATTTTGGCCGAGATTAATTAATAAAGGAATGCCGCTCCGCGGTCCCACCAATAAGTAGATTACTCTTTCTCCTTATCAACTTCAATTCAATATGCTTCACTCTAAAATATTGAAGATTGTCCTGATTTTATTGACGTGTTAGTTTTGATGTCTCCCAGTACCCAACCTGACACACTGTGACTGTGATGTGAGCGATATTTGAGAGTTTACTTGTTTAAGGCACAGTATTTTCATTTACCATGATATCCAGGTTTGTTACTTTATATTTTATACTTTAATTTATTTTATTTTAATCCAATTTAAATTTCTTCAGGAATCGGGAGTACATTGTTTGCTTTGTTTTATTCATTTACATATTATTGTTATTCTTTTGGCAAACGAACAAGGGTTATCAGCCGATTCAGTCAGAGCCCCGGAGCCTTGAATATGATGAAAAAGGTGGAGGAATATTGGATCGAATTGAAATTCAAGAGCAATATTAAAAATGCTTAGAGCCGTGAGCTTTAGTCATTTGTTTTAATTAAGGTCAGTTTCAATGTAAATGCTATTATGGTTCAATTTATTGCTCAAGCAGACTTCTGGCTTTGAAAATTATGTTCACAATGTTACTAAAATATTCTAGAGCTTTATTAAAAATAATGTCGCCTTGGATGCTTAAGCTTTCGAAATATTTGATCCTATTATTTTATTTCAGATGTGTGACCTAATGATCTTAATTTAATGAAAGGTCAGACTTTCATCACTCTTGAGTCGTGAATGTTGTTTGTTCACATTTCACTGAATTGGAGGCATAGACAAAATTACAAATTGGAATGTCCATGCCCAACTGTACTGTAGGGACTCTATCCCTGTTAGTATCATAAATGTAATTTCCAGGTTAGATTGACCCATCTGGGACTGATCTGCTAGACTGGAAAACTTCATCACTTCCATATCAACATCAAACTCAACTTTTCCAGTTAACACGTCACTTCAAATAAATTGACTTGAATTGGAGTCGCATGCCGCATCAGTGCACCGAATTCACATATGAGTTTTGGGCCCACACAACTTGTTTTATAACAAACTAGAGCTAAAGCTAGTGTCGCCCCGTCTCGTCTCGTAGAATTTATGCGTGCGGAATGACTCTTTTGTTTTTGACAATGCGCAGAGGGGGTATAATGAATGCACACATATGGTAATAATCACAATGGTAGTAGTATGAAGCTGAATCTAAATAATTCAATCCATCATCACTTCTTACCATTCATGTGTAAAGTGAACTTGGCATTTGCTCTTTCCTCTTACTAGGATTGGCAATTCTAAAAACCTAGAGTCTAGTCTAGTCAGGAGTTTTTCAGATTCCTGTATAAGCTTGTTTAATAATAGTAAAGTTTAGATGCTCAAAACAGAAAATTCCATGGATATGTAACAAATGGGCAATATGAGACGCCTGCTTGTGTTGTGTATGTAGCTAATGCCACATACATGTTTATGTCGAGTCCGAGCACTGTTCAGTCAAATTATTGAGTTCATCATTCCAGGAATAAAATTTTTTATTTAGACTTTATTTATCTGACAGTCTTAAATAATACTTCATAGAACAAATGTAATTGGATGGATGTGGGTACAGGATATACTTACCCAATCTAGAAATTAGTAAAAAATAATTATAACTAAATTATTCTTTCAAGTAAAGCAATGACGAATTCATGACTGTCCAAGAATAAGCCGAGTTTCATGGTAATTAGTATTGGAGCATCGTTTCAAAAAGCCACATCAATCCGTGTACGTAACACTCACCAACCATTTCCGGGGATTGCCTTTGGGACTGAGTTACGTTACAAAGCAAGACAAATGTAACGTATGATTCAATCATGTTATTAGTCAACAAGTTACGTTGCTCATATCCGGTCCAGTGCTACCGACTTTTCTACAAGAAACGAAACCCGAAACTCACACACACACATTCTCATATGATATCATATAATCTTCATATCGCACACATACATGACCTCTAAACTACTAACTGTGCTGTGTGCTACTCTAATTTTTTTATTCGTGATTGTGAATCATTTATAGTTCAAATTGGCACATCATCATAAAATTTGTTTTGAATAACCACAATGAATAGTTTAATTTACGAAAACAAGAACCTGGAACAGAAAAACTTGGTCACACAAAGCCAGGTCGGAACAGCCATTTTACATTCAGAACTTGTACCTTCGCCTGTCAATAGTTTATGTCATTGCCAATAGTTTTAGCTCCAGTTCAAGCTCAACTTGATTAAGAATCCTAGGTCAGATTACTGAAAAAAGTGCCAAATTAAAATGTCAAATCTCTATAAGTGCCTAATTCTTGCCATTTTGGCTCTAGTAATTTCTGTTAGTGCAAATGAAAGTTTCGAAAGTCTGGAAGAATCCATGATTGTAAGGTTTACAGATTTTTTCTCAAACTTTATCGATTGAATTAAATTTACCTTCACGTTAAATATTCAGGCAAATGAGCAACGGAAGCAACGAGCAGCTATTCATCGTGATGCTGCAGAAGCTCGTGCAATTGTAGATGCAGAGACAAAAAACACAAACAAATTTGTGGACTTTGCTCTATCGACTATCGGAAGTTTTCTTAGAAAGAATGATGATGAGATTTCTCTACCCGAAAAGAAGAAACGAATCAACAAGACAATTTTGGGAATCAGGTTTCGAGCCTTTGCTGAATTTTATAATGGAACACTCCAAGGGTTACAGAGTATTCATCGCGTCGGGGATGCAAAGATGGTTGATGAAACGGTAAATTGATAATTTTATCATGTGTACGGCTATAATTATGTAATAAGAATTGAATGTTTATTGTAATTATATGATTCTAGACTAATGATTCGCTTGCATTGGCCTTTGATGTGGAGTTGAAAGATTTGAAAGCCAAATACGCGTTCCGTATTTCTCTGATGGACTCTGAACGTAGCGGCCGAGTGTTGGGCATTTTAAAATCCATTAAAATTTACTTGAAGCTCAAAATGTTTCCAGATGGGAAACTCTCAGTGGATGATTTTAATGTACAAGATATTGGAATGTTCACAACTAAGACTTCTGGGCTTGGTCCATTTAATTTTGTATTTAATGGGGTCAGGTTTAAAATTTTAAATATTCTACCAGCCCGGAAAATTAATTTGAATTACAATATTGAATTTTATTCTTAAGATTGGACTCATCGTTGGAAATTTGAGCAAGCATCTCGTTCTCGAGTCCCTGGAGAATAAACTCAAAAAGTTAATGAATGAAGCCCTTGCTGGATTTAGTGGTTCTAAGAAACGTGGCTTAAAGGTAATGCTAAGGGCGATGCTGATCAGAAAACGTTCAGAACGTGTTACTGCACCCACTGTGAAAGCCAAGACTGCCCAGGCTGATGACGGACAACACTCAATATCTGCATCTTCCGATGCCTCCTTCGAATCAAGTTAAGAAAATGCTTACGCTAGCCAAAAAAAATCGAGAATGAATACAAGTATCGGATAGTTCGTAAACAGAAGAATGATAATTTCCAAATTTTGTTATTGCCTATTTAAATCATTTTTCTCAAATTAAATTTTAGTCTGAATTGTTTGTGGGGGGTGTTAGGATTTAATATTTAGGAACAAGAGTTTCTAGTCGGACAACATGATGAGTTGGGAAGTTGCGTCCGGCAATAAACACGTTGCTTTTAGCTTGTGCTAAGATTTCATCATAAGGCGTGATTCCACCAATAATACCTATAAAAATATGATAAGATGATATAAAATACTAACATTAATTTATACAAAAATATAATAATTACCGTTAAGAATATCCAAAATAGGTCCCTCGATTAACTCTACAACAGTGTCCTTAATCATGTTTCCGATGACATTTCCAATCTAAATGAAAATTATCCAAGTTAGAAAGTTATAAAATTTCATTTTGATTTAATAATTACCAAATCAGCGATAAAGTTCAAAATGAATCCTAGCCCCGTGACGCGAAGTCTCAAAAACCCAGTATCGGTTACATCCAACTTTTCCAATTTGAATTGAGGACCATCAGCCATTCTAAGTACGACATTGACATTAAATTTTGTTAGTTCTCCATGGAGCGTGGCTCGAACTCCAATGCCAAAAAATTCGACGACGAAAGAATATTGAAGTGCAACGTCAAACAATGCAGCATTCGCATCTATCGTAATGTCTCCGTTGGTCTATAAAATTCGTTATGATTAAATTCACATCATTTGGTTTGCTTTAGTTACTAAAGTGCTCATACCTCCTGCGCAAACATAATTCTGCCCGTTCTGTGTAAAGTATCAACTCCGCTGAGACCACCATTGTACAATCCAACGACTCCTTCGAATGGGATGCCAACAATGACCTCACTGAATTCAATTGTTGCATTGGGTAGAGGAATGGTAGGGTGAAGGTCTGGTATGGCTCTTATGATAGAACGGATAAGAGGAAACACTGAATCAACCAAATCGGTGATGTCACTCTCGCTCCCAGCGCGTGCTCGATCTAGTTGTTCCTAGTTGAATAAAAATTTCAAATTCGAGATTTACCTTAATTGCAAACTACTTTTAATTACCTGGCTGATACTGAAAACCCCGACAGAAGCATCTTCTGGAACTGCTGCTGAAGAAATCGCCACAAGGCCAACCAAAATCGCAGCGAAGGAGGAAAACATATTTAAATTGAATTAGAAATTAAAATTGCAAATTAAACCTCTACCAATTAATGACTGAATGATCATTTATTAAAGTAAGTGAAACTATTTCATTATCTGCAATTGTTTCAGAATTTCACAATTGTCCTTGTGGACTGTGTGATTTGTCTTATCAATAAAATTCCCTAGAACTAAATCAATCCTACTTGACAAATTTTTCCTGTCAATGTCAATTGTCATGTCAGAATACTTGTCCGAGCTATCGTGACAAATGTGCATGTGTGTAATTTGAATTTATTCGAAGCCCAAAATTTCATAAACAGTAAAAGATTTCGAATATTATCTATTTTAGAACAATGCAATAGTTAACAATTCGTAATATCTTACAATTTTATTATAATTTTTGCCGTAATTTTGTAAATTAAACCTATAACCGCATTGGATGTTTGGAAAATAACGTGATTGTCTTTTTTAATATGGGCAGATGCCCCCGACTTTCGATGCATGTATATTGCGAGTTTACAAGTGCATAGATAACCGTGTCTGTTAATAATTGTCCACTTCAAAATGTGAGTAAAGAATTCGGGTGTGTAATGTGTAGACGGCATTAAATGGCGAACTTTATTTTTCCTTATTTCTACGATGGCGAAAGACCAAATATTGAAACAAATATCTTAATCTGATTGATAGCTTAATAGAGCGTGTTCATTATGTGTTTTCCTTAATGGCACTTTCGTTTATTGCGAGATAATAGAATAGAACTGCATGGTCAATGGTCATGATCAGTACAAAATCTTATTCATGAAAAAAAAACAGA
>WJEZ01002565.1:0-13139 GCA_009869925.1 Thalassaphorura encarpata | reverse complement strand
AACTACAAGTAGGTCGAACCAAAACTTTTGCATGGTCATTTTATTTTAGTGCATCCTATTTTGCTATGCCTTATTCTCATATCATTATTCTTGTCTTTGAATAAATATAGTGCTTTAGATTTTAAATAGCAGAAATTATGTTAGGACGAAATTCTAGAGTGGGTATTGGCACTGGGCGCCGTGCCGCTAATGATGAAGATCTTTTAGCGGAAATCAGTGAAGCAGATTATTTGGAACAAAGAGCCGCAGCAGCAGCAGCAGCTAAAAGCACGACCACAGTAGTAACACAAGTACAAAGTGCAAATAACATTGACTGTGGTGGCATTATTTCTGGATCAGCCAAAGCAAAAGTGAAACAACATGATTGTGGGAAAGACTGTGAAGAAAAGTATCCGATTCATGCTGCTATAAAGGAAGGGGATTTTACCAAATTCAAAGAAAGTCTAGAAAAAAATCGATCAAAGCACAAGGAACCTGATTGTCAAGGTTCTACACTACTTCATGTCATAGCTGGTGTGGGTATGGAGAATCTAGTTATTATAATAGCCTCAGGTTTAGTCAGATCAGGCGAAATAAGTTATGAAAATTAAAGGAATCCATAGATAGCTCTGTTTAAAGTAAAACTTTGGTTCAAATTATGCTAGAAAACTCTTCAATTTCGCATAAAGGTGGTGTGAAAACGCCACCTTTGCTTCAACTTTGTTCAGAATCAAAAATAAATTAATTAACAAAGTCGTCGTGCTTCAAAGTTGTGCAAAATTTATAATACATATTTTTCGACATTTAGATGCACCCGGTTGCAATGAACTATTTGACCATTATCAACAAGAATGTCCAAATGATCTTTGGGACAAGGAATATTTGGACAAGAAGGATGCAAATGGACGAACTGCCCTTCATTGTGCGGCACTTGCATCATCTCCACGTTTGATCCAAATTCTATTGAATCAAGGAGCCAATCACTATGCACTTGATGAAGATGGAGAAATTCCATTAGCTAGTGCCGTTTGGGGTAAACTCATATTAAATATCACTATAGGGCATTGGGCATTTGTATAAGAAATCCGACTTTTCGATTACAGGAAGTACAAAGGAAGGGGTTGAAGTTGTAGAAATTCTTCTCAATCTTTTAAATGAGGAAGATTTGGATAAATACGGGCCACAAGTTCTATTCAACGCTGTTCATTCGAACCAATGTCCAGAAGTAATTGAACTTCTATTAGGAAGAATTAAATTTAAAGGAATTCAAGAAGAAACTCGTGATGAGGATGGGGATAAGGGATTTACATTGCTGCATAAATCCGTTTACTGGAGTAAGGCTTAGGCGTAGAAACGTATCCAAGCTTCCAAATTTTCATACTTATACTCATATATCATTTTTCAGCCGCTGACGACTACCCAATTCAAGTAGAATGCGTTCGAAAATTATTGGCAGTACTAGATAAAGATGATATCAACGCGACGTGCGAAAGGAAAGGTTGGCTTGGAAAAACTGCTCTGCAAATAGCCGCTGATGAAAATTCGTTTAATGTGCTGAATGAGCTAATCGCACATGAATACACGGATTTGTTCATTGTGGATCCACAGAAACGAACCATTTTGCATACACTTGCAGATTCTGGTAACAATTTTTTTAAAATTCAAGCTAAGTTATAAAAATTCGTCAATTCTTATTTCTTATAGGTTGGAGTGTAGCTCGCGAGCAAAGTTTGTCTGTTCTATTCAAATCACCTAAATTGAATGATAAAGCCACAAAGACAAAATTCCTGGACATGAGAGATGTTAAATGGAGAAACTGCACTAGAAATTGCAATTCGACGTGATTCCGTAGCTTTTAGTCGAGCCATTCTCTTGGCTTATCCTGATCAACCAGAAAATTGGTTAAATTTAATTACAAAATTCAAGTCTTAACACAGTAATCAGGTCTACCTCTGATATCTCAGGATTGAAGACACTCTCATGAAAAAAATATATGAAAAAGTCCCAGAAATTATGATTCCTCTTATGAATTTGGCAATTCAAGTTGACAGGAAGAACTATGAAGCAGGGGATGAATTATTTGAAACGGATTTGGGGTAACTGAATTTCTAATTTTAAGAAGCTCGCTCGGCTTTGGATTTGTTAAAAAAATTTAATTGTAATTCAGACCTGCAATCGGCTACGGCTTAAACGAAGAAGCCGCCAGTTTTTTGGATGATGAAAAAAGTGGCGTCTTTCCTGGATTTAAAAAGGAAACAGATTTTTTATCAATCATCCTTGATTCTGCCCATGTCAAATCAGATGAGAGGAAAGCAGTCCTGGATCATCCACTGGTCATTCTTTTCATTCATGAAAAATGGAAAAAATTGAATACACTCTTTTGGTTTTCTTTTGGAACAAACGTAACTTTTATAATATTTAAATTTGTTAACCAATAATTTAATTTAATTGCCTATACGTAGATGACACTCCTGGGCCTCTATATATTTTTCATCGTGTACACATTTTTTGTCACCTGTTCTTACACAGCAGCGAAAGAAGGAGATTCAGGGATTCACTGTGACAAACCTGATTTGTGGCAACTCATCGTAGGCTGTCTAATCGTGGCAGCCCAGTTGGGACTCTTTGTGGTTAAACTTACAGTAGATTTTATAACGACTGGATTTCGAAACATTTTTAATTTGGAAAACTTTGTTCAACTCTTTTTCACAATTGGCGTGGTTCTGTTGATGGTGATGTTCATACTTGTTAAGGGGACTCACACTTGGGAATTCTGGGTTACATCGGTACGGTAATTTCAAAATTAAGTAGCATCGCGCAACCAAAATTTTGAATCTGCTGCATTATAGATAACCGTACTTTTGGCTTCGTTCCTTGCATTTTCCCAATTACTAAAAATTCCATCACTGGGGATTTATGCCGATGTATTTTACAGGGTAACTTCGAATTGGACATACCGAATCGGGTATTTTAGTAATTAATTAAAAATAATTAATCTAGGTCCTCAAAAAAATGATTAGACTCATGATTACATTTTGTCCTTTGCTGATTGGATTCACAGTTGCAATTTCTCTCATATTGCCCGGGGTAATTAATAATAATTATTAACCATTTTTACAGTTCATATTTTATACCTAAATTACCTACAGAATCCTAAATTTGGATTTCTCCCATTCAACTTGATCAAAATCCTTGTGATGATGACTGGAGAAATTAATTTTGATGATGTATTTTACGCTGAGTATAAAACACCATTCAGAGTCTATGCAATTCTCCTCTATGCGATATTCACTGTCATCGTCGCTATTGTTATATTCAATTTGCTCCTTGGGTTTACAATTAGCGATATCCAGGTGAAATATGCAAATTAATTACTAAAACTCAAAATATTTAATTTCTGCATTCTTCAGACACTAGAAAGCGAGAGCGAGCTTCAAATTTTGACAAGTACCCTTGGACAAATCGTTGTTTTTGAGAGACTCGTATTTTCAAAGCTATCACAAAAATTATTACCAAAATCATTTTTACGACGCTACTTGGTCGTGACANAATCATTTTTACGACGCTACTTGGTCGTGACACATAAATATGATCCAATTTCATCGTAAGTTGTTCCTTCAACATATTCAATGCTATAGTGCTTATTTTCTAAACTAATTTAGGAGAGAATTTTACCGCACGATGGAAGATCTCCCTACAAAATTGAGAAAAAGCATCATGGAATTAGCGAAGGTTCAACAGCAACAACAACCTCACAACGCTAGCAAGGCTGGAAACCCAAGAAGTGACTAATGACAGAAATTCAACAAAAATTCACAAGTTTCGATAAAAATCTTTTAAATTTAATTTTATCAGGGGAACTATATAATAATACTGTTTCAATAGTATAAAACATATTCAGAGTAAATACGCTACGCTAAAACTCCCATAAAAATTATTGTAAAAGGAACAAGTATGGAAAATTTGAGATTGTTTGACATGTTGCAGTAATCTCCACTGAAAATTAAAAAAAATTGTATGTAAAAGTTAAAATACGCCGGAAAAAGTTATTTAATCCGTAATTTAAAATAGCTTACTCGCAAACACAAATTTCAGCGTAATTCCCACCTTCGCTATAAGGGCGACATCGATTATAGCGTTCTTTGCGCCCTTTTATTGTTGTCGTTTCTGGATCTTTAGGAGAAGCCAAAATACAACCACGAGCAACTACGTCCGTTTCATTGTATAAACTACCCAAATCTGAACCATGTAATTGTGGGGATAGGTAATCGCTTAAATGTTCTTGAATCTCAGTCCTGGCTTTTGAATGGCCTGATGAAATAAAAAAATAAAACATTAAAACTGTGAATTTGACATTTGTTGAATTTTTTGGCAAAACTTGGCTTCAAACCTTTAAATACAGACTTAAAGCAGTAGAATTTCGTAGAATACAAATTTGGGTCTTTTAAGTCCTTTTCCGTTAGTAAACATTCTTGCTTTATAACAGATTTAGAAGAATTTGCTTCAAATGAACCATCCGAACATTTTGCATCCAAAAAACTTGTGCAAACCCAACATTGCGTCGCGTGGGAAGGAACCATACCTAAACAAATAAATACATGCAAAAAATTAGCATGTACAACTCAAACTCAACTCATACATTCACTTTTTTCCTCAAACCGCATATCATGGCCTACGCCTTGCACCAGAATACTCNATGTACAACTCACACTCAACTCTTACATTCACTTTCTTCCTCAAACCGCATACCATGGCCTACGCCTTGCACCAGAATACTCGTAAATTAAACTTACCGTTAAGGAAAACTGCACCAAATGCAATTATAGCATAATATTTAATTAAAACACACATTTTGGCTGCACACCGCAAATACAATTTTAGTATTTACAATAGCTTGCTAAAAATAAAATCAACATTTGTCAATGCTACCACCCACAGGATAGGATGTTCTACATCTACTTCCACTTCCACTTTATCACTGTCGTATAATTATAGGGCTGGCTGGCTGCACTCTGCACTACTATGCTAATGCAAAAAATAGATGCCAAGTAGCAAGCACACCGCTTGCGCCTAAAGCAATTTATTCCTACAACAGTAAAAAAATTGGCTTGCTCCTGCCCTGTTGTTTGTGATATAAGACCTCACGACACGACCTGCCGTCGTCTTGATCTGTGTATGTGCTACGGTAGGGTTAATAGTTAATGCAAAACTCTTCTTCCTTTCAGATTACATTCACTCACAGCTACAGCAAAGCGGAACAGAAACAATACAAGGAAAATTCAATGTCATTAGTTGGAATAGCATAAGTCATGCATATTGCATATGTCATAAACTTAAACACACCTAATTGCTAATTGCACGCATTGGCCAAGCCTAGCATTGCATAGCATTGAGATTTCATTCAAGGTGAATTAGATTACCCCATCCCTTTTTTCTATGAAAATTATTAATTCGTGACTTGTCATAAAATAAACCGGTGTAACCGGATAAACTGACGAAATGCATGAGGAAAGCAATAATCAATGTGATTCAAAACCGAAATTTTTCCAAATGTAATAGTATAATATATTTTATTATTATTTTGTTTTCATTGGCCAAGCCTAGCATTGCATAGCATTGAGATTTCATTCAAGGTGAATTAGATTACCCCATCCCTTTTTTCTATGAAAATTATTAATTCGTGACTTGTCATAAAATAAACAATGACGTTTCAGTTTAAAACTAAAATACTAGGAAAGAATAAGACTCAGGCATATTACACATGATCAGACATAAGCTAGCCGATTTTACATTTACGTCTTATTTTCTGCGATCTTAATATATGGATTTTCGCACATTACATTCAAAATCAATCACATACACGCAGAAAAGTGAATAAGTAGTCTCACATCATAAAACTAATGATGTTAGCTCAGTCAGCGTACTACTTGAGTTTGCTATTTGCTCATTCCGAAACCGGTTTTGGAACCATGTACAAACAAAATGACAATTCGAGTGTTTGGGGACAAATTTTATCAATTGGTTGATGGCATTGACATTATGTCATCGTAATTTCATTTTAATCATTTCAGCTTTCAGCCTTTGATACCTCAAAAATAAAAATAAACTCTAAACTAATTCTTTCTTACTTTAATATGGTGAGCTCATAACAATCCGAACCAAGCAAAGTACTTGAAAAAATCTAATCGAATCTATTCTTCTAGAATAAATTAGTCAAATTGAATTACTTCATCGATTAGAACTCTTATCATTTTTATTTAAGTATATAAATACGGTGGCCAGAAATCTAAAATTCAGTTTATTTCAAAACTTTGTATTTAATATTAGATTCAAATCCCAAATTGAAAATAATTAAAATGCCTGCAGCTGCCAAATATTTTCTTCCCCTGTCATTAATATTGTTCGTTGTACTTTTAACCCCGAGTACCTTAGCCCAATGGAATCCAAATTTTGTGGCTGGACGAACAACGATTGTTCATCTATTTGAGTGGAAATGGAATGACATTGCAGACGAATGTGAGAGATTTTTGGGGCCAAAAGGATTTGGAGGTGTTCAGGTAAAGAAATTTTAATTTTGTCTTCAAATTAATTTATCCAAATTTATTCATGACTTAACTCTCTTGTTTTGTTTTTTACAGACTTCTCCTGTCAACGAAAATGCAATCATTTTAAATCCATTTCGCCCATGGTGGGAACGCTATCAGCCAGTTTCTTATAAAGTAGAGACTCGCTCTGGAACTGATTTGGAATTTCAATCTATGGTAAGAATGGACGAGCATCAGGGGAAAATGCAGCATTGGTAAAATTAATATTTTTAAACTTCAGGTAAGACGGTGCAATGCAGTTGGAGTCCGAATTTACGTGGACGCTGTCCTGAATCACATGACTGGTCCAATTGGAGCTGGTTATGGGACAAACGGATCTTATTTTGACAGTGATGCAAAGCGTTATGATGGAGTACCATTTTCTCCTTTTGATTTTACTCCAAGAGACCAATGCACGACACAATCTGGGGGTGTCGAAAATACGTCTTATCCCTGTTGTCCAGATCAGGTAAGTTTTGGTTGAACGTTCTTCAAACTTAAATTGACGCAATGATATATTTCAGGTTCGAAACTGTGAGCTTTCCGGTCTCAAGGACTTGTATGGCGGAGGATCTTGGGTTCAAAATAGACAAGTTCAATTCCTTAACAAATTGATTGGCTATGGAGTGGCAGGTTTTCGTATTGATGCAGCCAAGCATATGTGGGCAAGTGACAGCATTAAAATGTTTTATGAAAGAAGTGCGTATGCAATAAATAATTTTGGAATTTTATATAAATTAGGTTGAAGATATTGAAATAGTTCTGCGGCAGTTGAATGATTTGTCCACATCTCATGGATTTCCAGCTGGGACTCGTCCGTTTATTTTTCAAGAAGTCATTGATCAAGGTAAAATTGCACCGGAATAAAAAATGAATAATTTGCCAAGATTCAACAAAGTTTTTGATCGATCCATTTTTCAGGGGGTGAAGCCATTAAGGGAGATGAATATTTTCGTAACGGACGTGTGACAGAATTTAAAGCTAGCGTAGGCCTCGGACAAGTTTTCAATGGAAGAACACAGCTTAGATATTTATTTGACTTTGGAATTCCGAATCCAGATGGAGTAATTGGCTGGGGATTATATCCAAGTATTAATTCTCTCTCGTTTGTTGATAATCACGATAATCAGGTAAGATTTCCACTATATTAGACAACTATGCCCAGAAAGATAAGTCTAGCAATATATAAAATTATAATTTTTCCAGAGAGGTCATGGTGCTGGTGGCAAGGATATTTTATCGTATCATAATTCTAGGCAATATAAAATGGCAACGGCTTTTAAGCTTGCTTGGCCTTACAGTACAACTCGTATCATGTCATCTTACTTTTTTGATCGAGACACTCAAACTGAGGTTGGTAATTTTGTGCAGTGATTAAATATCATGTCAGTGCTTAGTGTACAAATTATTATATTATTAAAGATGGGTCCACCAAACACGAACGGTTTCACCAATGGCGTCATTATTAAGCCAGACGGAACTTGTGATGGAGGTTGGGTTTGTGAGCACAGATGGCGTCAGATTTTTAACATGGTTGAATTTAGAAATGTTGTTGATGGAACCAATATGAACGATTGGTGGGCTGATGAGATCGGTGGTAATAAAATTTCTTTCTGTCGCGGAGACAAAGGATTTGTTGCAATGAACAATGACAATTCTCCAATGACAAGAACTTTCCAGGTAAATTTTGTTTACTTATGGTTCGACTATCCAACCCATCAATTTTTATGTTAGTTGATTGTGAATTTTTTTGTAGACTTGTTTAGCACCTGGGCGATATTGTGACGTTATCTCTGGTAGCTTGAATGGGACTAGTTGCACAGATGATGGAAAAATCATCACTGTTGCTCCATTTGGCTGGGCCGATATTACAATTTCAAATGAGGACCCTGACCCTGTCGTGGCTATTCATGCAAATGTAAGGTTTCTATATAATATAAAAATCAATCATCACTGTAGCTCCATTTGGCTGGGCCGATATTACAATTTCAAATGAGGACCCTGACCCTGTCGTGGCTATTCATGCAAATGTAAGGTTTCTATATAATATAAAAATCAACTAATTTATACATTTGATTTTTGCTGTCTTTAGTCACGATTGCCTTGAAACGACGAATCTGGAGGCTGGACTAATGCGTGATATTATATTTAATCCAAACTGCATGAGATTTTGTCACTAAAATAAATAAATGTTATAATTATAATAAACTGTTGAAACGGTGGAAAGATATTTTTTTAATGGAACGGAACAGTCCATCCTGTAGAAATTCCGAAAACTGCGGATTTTTTTCACATTTGCAATGTTAATGGCTTTTTTGCTGTCTTTAGTCACGATTGCCTTGAAACGACGAATCTGGAGGCTGGACTAATGCGTGATATTATATTTAATCCAAACTACATGAGATTTTTTGTCACTAAAATAAATGTTATAATTATAATAAACTGTTGAAACGGTGGAAAGATATGTCTTTAATGGAATGGAACAGTCCATCCTATAGAAATTTCGAAAACTGCGGATTTTTTTCACATTTGCAATGTTAATGGCTGATTCAGCTTCTATTAGTCAAACCTTCAATCGTAAACCACACATTTTGCTACCAACCCGCAAAGTTTGTTTGATTTATAGGAAGTGCTACATAATAATTTGACCAGAAATAATATTTTCACCGATGTAATGTTTTTACAGGCAAAGTTATTTGAGTTTGTTTTTCTTCTCTGATCTCTGCTATGGAAAAATGAATTTTCAGATAATTTGTCATTACCACAACCGTCGAATTTTTTCTGACCAAATTGAAGAGCCAAGTTTTGAACTTTCTACAGTAATTATTTTTTACCAAACCCCAAACTGCACTTCTCGAAGCTGAAATCTGGCGATTGCCGTTGAGTTTTTGGAAATTGGTTCAGCCCTTGTAAACGATATGCTGATGGCAAGCCTAAAGTAAGCGGCACAATTTGGAGCATAAACATCCCAAAGGAAACCTTTCTAGTATTTCCATTTTGTAAAATTTTATTTATGTAAATCCTGTTAGATATGTATTGGATGCATCTTCCTTATAACTGAAGTGACTGTGGTTTTGTTTCCGATTTGAACGTAAACTTGATTCTTGCTTGCTTTTAGTGTCAAATAGGCCTTGACAGGAAGCGTCTTTGTGGTTACGCCGTTGTATTCCTAAGTCATTTCTGGTGTGAATATTGGAAGAACTTCATTCAGTTTAAGTATCAAGTTAATGTTGACTTAAGTCACAATTTTGATGCAAATAACAAAAAGTAGAAATGAAGTCAAATTTGAAAATTATTCTTATAATTTGGTTGAGTTGGTTTCCGAGATTTTCAAATTGTACTGCAACAAACAACACGCAACCTTTTAATACCGACAACATCAACTGCCGCGTAGGTGTGGACGTAAACACAAAAGGGACAACCAGGAGAATCTATGCCACCAGCAACAATTCAGATTTCATCTTACAAGACAGTCAGTCCAAATTTGTATTAGCTGGTCAGTACAATAGTCTTTAAAATATTAGTATATTAATTAAACAGGTTATCTACGAGAGGTCTTTGCCGGTGTAGTCCTATGTTCTGCACCATTTCCAATTGATATACTAATTCAAAGTACTCATCCGGGACCACTCATATTTTCAGGTCTGGTACTGTCGTCAAGTGATAAATACAAATACTCATTTGAAAAACTACGCCAACATTAATATTTATGTAGGAAACACAAATCAGGTCTTCGTTAATAGAAAAACAAGTGGAATTGAAACTTCCTGAAGAGCAATTTATTTACAAACTGATTGTAAATCATCGTCTCAAACAACATTTCACTAGATCTGTTTCATCTGTGACGAGATATTTAATTTTCAATCCAAACATGAGTAGCTGGAACAAGACTATTACTACATATATTAATGGTTTGTGTTGAACATTTTAGACTTCTAGGTTTTAATACTACCAATAAGTACTTTTTAAGTTCCAGGCACACCGGATTTTATTTATTCAGAATTTAATGAAACGATTTGTGCTTTTGAGACCTAAGCAACTTGTATTTCCTTGTGTATCTTCTCGCCCGAGTGCTTCAATCAAACTTCAAGGCCCAGACTTGTGTAAAATAAGATAAAAATTCATTAGTTCAAAAGCATAGAATTTTAATAACTAACTTTTGACATTTTTAAAAACTCTTAGCCCCATTGCCTTTGTTCGTACGATCCAGCAATCGGTTTTACGAACTTAAGTATAGTCAATGGTCCTAACCGTTTGTACAAGTGCACTTCCGATTCGAGCCTAAAAACTGATAATATGGAAATAGTTCTTGACAATTCCTTCGGATGCAGTAAACGAAAGCAAGAAGAAGATATCCATAGGATTCATCTTCGTTGCGACATTGAAGACATCGGCTCAGGCAATGAATTAATGTGTGAAGATATATACCGCCGCAGTGTTGCATATGGACCCGATGCGCTATTCAAAATCTCAATAGCGTATTCAGGAAATCCTTCAATGGGAAAAGCAGTGTTGCCTGTTATTAGGACTGTAATATTTATTTACTTAAATTTGTAACATGCTGAACGTATCATGATCATGATACTACTACTATAGGTCATAAATGAAAATAGAGGGAGGGATTTCTACTTCAAGCGATTACAAAAGTACCAGCCGGATTTAAGACAGGTTTACGAATCAGGCGTCGGAAGGTTTGAGTCTGAACGACATTTTGTTAATTTCGAGTATTTTACAGATCTGGACCACGTAATCAGTATGGCATATGATAACATTTTTTCCGGAAGTTAGATAACGAATTTGTAATTAATACAAAATATTTTGTAGGAATGGTTCCAGAAGACTTGAGAAAACTGAACAAATCTTGGATAGCAAGAATTAGTGAACCAAAACTTTGCGACAGCGACAAAAATGAGTTTATAGATACTGATGTTTTATTTGCTGGGATGCCGTACTGCTTTGAATGCTCCAGTTCTTCTTACGTGACACAAGATGGTGCAACCTGGTACATACAACTAAATAATGGGTTTCAAGAAATCTGGCAACATAACATAGGAGATGACTTGATACATTTTGCTCCTCCCCGTGAGGAAGGTGTCACACTGATGAATTCGACGAGAAATTATAGTCTTCGGGTTTCTCTAAATGAATCCGCAATTGGAATCACATGCAAAATACCTTTGTGGACTGGGGAGAACTTGAATAATTTGCGATCGTTCCGCGTGACTAGTAAAAAGAATACTCGAAGAATTAAATAGAAACTCCAATGGTTTATGAAATTCAATTTAAATTTACCTCCAGGTACTATACATCCGGAAATATTGAACAAATCTCCGAAACCCATAAGTTGGGCTGAACATGATGTAATGAAATGGATTGCTTGTAAATTCAGAGGAATGCCTATTCCAAACATCACGTGGTATCGTAATAATATGGTAAGGCTAGCTAGGTATTCCGAAACCCATAAGTTGGACTGAGCATGATGTAATGAAATGGATTGCTTGTAAATTCAGAGGAATGCCTATTCCAAACATCACGTGGTATCGTAATAATATGGTAAGGCTAGCTAGGTAGTATCCAGCTAGCTGATAAATTAAAGCCAATCTAATCAAGTCACAATTTATTGATTTAGGAATTAAAATCGCATCAAGAATTTCGAATTGACGACACAGAAGTTGAAAGTAGATTATCGTTCAGCATCGTGTTGCTTGAACATGCAGGAATTTATCGATGCCTGGCTAGAAGCATGGTCGGTGTCGACGATAATTACTTTTCAATATCTGTAGAGAAAAATATGGGTATACAACTAATAAGTGCTAAAAAATTATAGTAATTTTTTTCAGCGATATCAATATTTACTAATCAGCTTCTCATTTATAGATAAAAGAGGAATTGACTACTCCACGATCATTTTTGTGTCCATCGGAATATTCTTTGTGTTCCTGTTAGCTGGTGGTATTACATTTAAAAGGAAATTTTTTGAAACGGTTCGTTAATCTCTTCAATTCAATTTTACGAAATTACCACACGTCAAAACTTCGCTATTGTTATAACAGAATGTTCTCAGTCAGTCCGAGATTTTGGAATTTAAAAATGGAAAAACTAAAGGCGAGACAGATCATGAGGTAGATGGGGGAGACTACATTCCATATGACGCAAACACATACGAGATAAATCCAACAGACTTCATTATTAGTAATGCAAAATTAAATTGAATCTGATTAATTAATTTCTACCTAATTAATCCACGTCTCATCTCGCCTCACAGATTCTTGCAATGTTCTTGGAGAAGGAGCATTTGGGATTGTTTGCAGAGCTACTGTGAAAGGAAATGAAGTTGCTGCAAAACGAATTCATCCACATGCCGATAAAGTTCATATACTGACACTACTGTCTGAAATTAAAATGATGATTTATATTGGAAAGCATAAAAATATTGTTTCAGTTGTTGGAGCAAATACTTCGAGACTCCGTCGTGGTTAGATTTAAAAAAAATTCAATTTAATTGTCAGTAAATTGGTATTATATATTATCACAGGAGACGTGACAGTTTTTGTTGAATTTTGTGGCCTGGGAAGT
>WJEZ01002564.1:0-13141 GCA_009869925.1 Thalassaphorura encarpata | reverse complement strand
TATCCTAAACTGGGAAATGTGGATCGTGAGGTTTGTTAAATTGGAATCAAAAAGCTCAGCTGCCTCCTTTACGTAGAAATGTTCACAAGGTCGTTTCAAATTAAAATGGTGGCCTGGTTGAAATTTCTGAATTTTAGCAAACCGGTTTTAATTCCGGACACTGCACTTCCCTGGAATCCCGTTCCAAAATCTAGGCGGCTGTATTGCAAGCACACTGCATTTGCCATGCTGAGCTGATAGCTGCTTATAAAATAACAACGCTATCACCTCCACTGCATAAATCATTCTGCAGTTTTAAGAATATATTAAAAATTATTTATGCATTGCGTGCAGTTGGACAATTATTCCCATCCCCGCCTGCCCTCATGTAAATCGAACCATAAAATTCTTGTCTTGAGCTGTCGGCTTGGGACAAAATATGAGGAGTGAAAAAAGTTGGGCTTGCTTGGAACAAGGGAACCAGTCCCATATATATTATTAATTCTTCTTTTAAGGCGACAATGCAGTCAGGCCAGGCCATAAGGGACGGGTCACGGGAAGACAAGACATGAAATAGACAAGACAAGGCCTTCGGCTTGCTTGGTCGTTTAAAGTCCGACGTCCGATTTCGACACAATCCTCTGTGACTGGAACGAATTGAAAAGAGTGTCAGTCTCAAGCCTCAAAATCGGTTCCGGGGTCTCGAGTCGACATGATAAGAAAAATGAAGCGGTCGGACCCTCCAACTCGAAACGAAAGGGCTAAATCTTTCTCTTTCTATTTTTTTGTCAATTAAACCCAGAGACTTGTTTTAGAGACAACGCAACGTACAGGCACAAACCGAATTAGTAATTTTGGGCCTTATAAGGGTGAAGCAAGTTTTTATATTTTACTTTTACGTGTTACGTGTGTCGTGTCATGTCAATTTACTTAGAAAACTGAATGAAGTCCGGCCAAGCGGAAAACCACCTGTTGCCTGTCTGCCTATGATATTCTTCCCGGTTTTTTGCCAACTTTGTTTGGATTTGTGATGCAATGTAACCGAATCCAACTAAACAAAACCAAACCAAACCTCATTGCATTGCAGCGCATTGCGTGTGTCTAGGTCTTACTCAGTCAGATCGACCACATTTCTGGTTAAGTCAGCAAAGGATACTTAAGGTAGGAGGTGGATGGGATGGCCCAGTCTTATTTATTTAATTGCATGGTAGGTTTAGCTAAATTCATGTCGAGTGCAGTCCCAGTGTGTGAATACGTTCCCTTATTTGGATAAAATTTAGATTTGCCATCGGCTTCAGCGAAAGAGATACGTGACTTGAGTTTCAGATTAAATTTCGTATCCCTTCCCATCTGCCCTGATCAATTTCCTTATAAAATTGAGTCTCGCAGGATTTCTAGTGTAAATTAGCCTCTAATACTCAACCGATGGGATTTCGGACAAGGACACAAAGAAAAACACCTTTTTCAGTTTCCCCATGAAATGATGAAATCGAAAACAAGGCTAGGCAAAGTCAGGTCTGAACTCCACACCATTATTTGAAGTCATAATGCGATAATTTGGTGGAAAGGACCCTTAACATGGTCTTTAATTTTGGACCCAAATAATTCAAGTCCATGAATCCCTGCTCTGGTGGTCGGACTCGAGATACACCTGCGTCGCCTGACCCGACAATAATATCAGTAATAAGACCAATGCCCTTTAACACCAAAACTTAAAATAATAATTCGTTCTTGTTATAACCACTCAGACGTAGAGCACCTTACCCAATTTCCCCAGGTTTATGAGCTTTCATAAAATAAAAATTAAATAAAAATAACCCCACGCAGCACAGGCATCAATTTTTAATTTCAGACCAACTCTAAAAGTCAAGTCTAAAAATAGATTTCAACCACAACAATAGGAAGGAAAGGAAAGAAGAATATCCATCCATACACCTGTTCGGGTTAAGATAGGACGTGAAACTCAATTCTGAATTTGAACCGTGTAATCAAGGAAGGTATTGTTAGACTGTCCATCATTTTCTCTCATTGTTTTCTCAAAATCCCGACCGCCCGTTCTTACCATACACGCCACGCATGAAACACAAGTACTTATTTGGATTTTATTTCAAATGGTCCGCTTCGTTCGCCGCAGGGAATTTTTATGATATCTGTCCACCTAAACCTGATACGATGCCTGATCCTTGAGTCAGCTAAACTGTGCGGAGTGAAGTTATCCTCAGAATAATTAACGAAAAAACCTCAAGCAACTGAATCCCATTGCATGCAAGTATTTATTTAACCTGCGGTGTAAAACACTTGTACCTACAATTAGGAGGACGGCCATTCCCAGGCGTCAATAAATACCAATGTAATGATACGGATCTGGAACCTTGCAAGCCAGGGTTGTTAGCTAGTGAGTCATTAAAATAAAATACCCGTATTCAATCCACTCGGCTCATCTTGCCTTGATTTCATGATTAAATTTAATTACGTTATGCAATACAGTTTTACTGTTAAAAATTTGGGATGAAATTAAATTAAAGTCTTCGCATGTTTTCATTTCAACACTTTCGGCAGGCTAATTTTCTAAGTCGTTTCCGGATAAAACTAATTAAACGGGCAAGGCGAGGTCTGCGGTGTAAAACACTTGTACCTACAATTAGGAGGACGGCCATTCCCAGGCGTCAATAAATACCAATGTAATGATACGGATCTGGGACCTTGCAAGCCAGGGTTGTTAGCTAGTGAGTCATTAAAATAAAATACCCGTATTCAATCCACTCGGCTCATCTTGCCTTGATTTCATGATTAAATTTAATTACGCTATGCTATAACTCATACTGTTAAAATTTTGAGTGAAATTAAATTAATGTCTTTGCATGTTTTCATTTCAACACTTTCGGCAGGCTAATTTTCTAAGTCGTTTCCGGATAAAACTAATTAAACGGGCAAGGCGAGGTAATTGACTTCAATTGCGTTTTGATAATTAATTAATTTAAATTTCCGTCGTGGACGCGGACGGGTGTAAATAACCTAAACCACAATCACCAGAAAGGCAGATGTGGTGCAAGTGTTAGTCCAATGTTCGTATTCGTAAACAAATTAGTCACAGTTGAAAAAGTTTCCAAATAGAAGAAAGAAACACCTGTGGGTGTGAATTTGCGTTTTTTTTTGCAATATTGCGCATTCGTTGTATAATTTTCAGCCTGAAAGTTTACAATATTGTGAACATTTTCAAAGTTAATTTCGTATCATGATGAGCGCTTCAGAAAAACCAAACGTGGATCATTCCACGACTAGTTTCTCCAAAATGTCGACACCAGTGTCATTTGCCAAGGAGTCAGGTGCATTTTCAAATGGTTTGAAGTTTTTGATCGGACTTTCCGTGGGTATTACCTTCTTCGTCATGTTTCATCAGTGCATATTCAAGAATAACATGAAGTCAACTCGCCCGGATAAAATTGTCATCATCACCAATATCAGGGCCAATGACGCAGGAGATGAGAATTATTACTACCAGGATTCGGATGAAGGGTTAACCCAAGTCGACGAAGAGGGCTTAATAATTAATACTTCAGAGAATGGGGATGAAAGCACAGACAAGTCTCCGGAGAGTGGGGATGGCGAGGTCAATTCAGGTCAGATTGTTTATTTAACTCTATTTTAAGTTAAACTCGGTCTAACAATGATTTTATACAGAAATTTTGCCCTGCAAACCTGGAGAGGTCAAAAAGATAGATTGCAACACATGTCGCTGCACCGAGGAAGGATCGCTTGCCTGTACCAAAATGTCCTGTGAGAAAAACAACGTTCGTCTTGTGATTCCTGTGGACTAAATGCATTATTCCAAAATACGTTAGTTTAGTAAAGTATTTCCTCATTTGCTTTATAAATAAATTAGCTTATCTGATCGCCTAAATTGCCTAACCCATTTTATTGTTACATTCTTCAGTATTTAATGACCAATCAATAAACAGATTAATTATTTATTCAAAGAGTCCGTTAGATTTAGATCATGGGTACTTTGGGTGCCCCATTAATTCTATTTTATCTCCGAGCATTACAATACACTTCATCGGAAGAAGCGTCTAATTAGATGCAAAGAGATTCCCTAGATTTAGATCATGGGTACTTTGGGTGCCCCATTAATTCTATTTTATCTCCGAGCATTACAATACACTTCATCGGAAGAAGCGTCTAATTAGATGCAAAGAGAAGAGATTCCCTTCAACAAAGAGTCGTAGAAATTGAGGATGTTCATTTTAATAATAGTTGATGATAACGGGGTAACCTATTTTTGAGCAAGCAGACTTGCCCGCCTAGACTAGGCTTGCGTGTTCCTTCAACTTTCTTGGACCCTTAACCAAGTACCTTGGGTCCTTCGGCATCCGACAATAAAATTCAAACTTGTTTGATAAGAGCACCCAATTTAGAGAACAGACTTATTTTATTTCGAAACGGATTAGGGATTAGTTGGATTTGACGTGACGGGAGACTGTGCGCGATCCAACTTAAGACGTCCAAAAAAGGCTATCTCAGTTTAGTTTCAGTTTTTTGTCCCGAATCCGACAGCCGGGCCCAAGCCTAAGTCTGTTCTGTATATGTTTGTATGTGAAGTGATACCCAAAAGAGATAATGGTCAGAGTCAGAGCACGGACAAAAAATGAAATGGGATGAGAAAACTGGTTCAAGTCTCTCGGAGGGTGTCATTGGGCATGCGAGATGTCACGGAGGAACAATGGACAAACATTTCCTTAACAAATCCTCCTTGCACCATTAAAATACCAGGGTCTGGGCCTGGGCTGGAGCTGAGGTGAGATGGCCACGACACCTGACCACAACACAACATTAGATTTGGACCTTGACGAGCTCACAATAGGATTTGCATAAATATTTTGACCCATTTCATCATGTTAAACAGGGTTGGGCACGACCCATTGGTATTGGCTTGACTTGGACTGGACTCACACGTGGAGTGGCTTAACTGGACTCAAAGCTTAAGCGTAAGCCAAGCTATAAAAATTCAAATTAGAGCCATTTTCGAAAACTACTAGCGCCATATGCAGATGCAGATTACATGAAATTCTATCACTTTCTTATTGACTGTTGCTTAAAATTCACATGAAACGGCAATGTTGAAGTTCTAACAAGATTTCCACTTTAATTTTTATTAGAAGGAGCCATTTTATGAGAGATTAACCAGCATGAAGACAAAATTAGATCTTGGACTTTGGTTTACTTATCTAATCTTCCATTGGCTTAAACCTGAGCTACAACTTCTACATTTTCATTTGGAACAGCCAACAATGAAGGACAACTAACGTCAATGCCAGCAATGACTTCTTCATCTTGCCTTTGCCACATCATTGTTTACTGAATAAACATTTATATTTAAGAACGTAGGAAGGTCACATCGACATCTTGTTTCATTTCATACATTCAGCCACATCCACAGCGACATGAGGATTTAAGGGCTTATCCTTGTCGTATCTCGAAATATTCTTCTCTCAACCCAAGTCAATCACCCGCTGCAGATGCATTGCCCTCGTTATCGCCACGCAATGCAATGCATTACGATGTCAAATGGCTTCCGATTTAAATTCGAAGAACCTTAACAAGTCTCACTACCATTGATTCCTCCTGTCCAAAGATGAGAGCAAGGAACACAAAAGATTAGAAAATAAATAAAAGCTAACGCTGTGCTATGTAAAGGAATGATACGATCATTTCTTCGTCTTCTTTTATTATTTACTTTGTACTTCACTTCACTTGAGGATTGACTACATGCTTGCGCTGCGCTGTACTGTTAAAGTAAAGAGAGCGCATCACAGCGCAGGCATAGGAAGAACAAGACAACAACGCAGAATTTAGTCCGCCTGCCCACGTAGATAAAATTCAACAAAGTAAAAGAGGAATTCTTGCATGTCATTCTCATCAATGCCTGCAAAAACAAACTACACCAATTCCAGTCACTCAATCTGAACGAAGAAAAAGTGAATCGGTATCGAAATCCAGGCTTCATGGGTTATAGCTTATAGCCATAGCTGTAGGAGTGATTTAAATTGAACTTGTACTTGGTTTGGTTTAAGAGCAGTGAGTGAATCAGCTAAGCTAGGCTGAAATTGCCAAAGTCATGTACATGTACGACCATGACACTTAAAAAACTCTAAACTCATTCATTCCAGAACCATGAACCTACATACGAGACACAACTACTAAGACTGTTCAGGTTTTTTCTGAATGGAATCCTAAATCGACGACAGATGGGTTTTGTAGAAAGTTTTTAATGAAAATCAGAGACCAAGGACGGAGTTACGTGAAATGGAACGACGCCTTAAGATCTAGCTCGAAGAATTTTTAAAATTTGTATTAATTATGTAAAAAAAAACTTGGATGAAAATTCAACATTCTGATGAGATCATTTAATGATATATGGAATTTATCTCGAGGGGACTAATACAAATGGGAGAAACAAGATTTGGTGCCTGCCTGACCTTTGTGACACCGGATGCCTGGATAGGGGTCTCCCGCCCACACACGCCAGCACAGAACAGACGAAGCCAAAGCCAAGCCAGGTAATCTAGTTTATTATTATCATTAGCACATGTCATGCCTCCGAGGTGCGTTCGTTACCTTACCTTAAGATTTTGAAAGAATCATTCAAGATCCCTCTTGTTTTTTTGTATTCTCTTTTTACTTTTATTTTATTCCTTCCTGACTGACTGAGTCCCTTTCAACCCTTGGACTTGGAAGGTGATGGATGGCAAAGAGATACCTTCATTCCTTCTTTCTTTTCTTTTGGGCAGTCAAAAAGTGAATTACAAAAAGGCAAAGGGAGAGAGAAACTGACTGACATGTGTTCTCTTGTACTTTCAATTCAATTCCATACATTACCTACCTGATTGCATTGGGAGATAAACCCAAAGCTTAAGGCTAACTCTTGACGCCTTGCCTGGATTCTAAATTGGGCATTGGAATATTGGGAACCCTTGCTTGCCTCCTTCGACCGACCGACCGTGCCGTGCCGTGCCTCATTGGATTTGGTAAAAATGAATAATGCAAACTCATTATTTATTAGTACAGCACTCCAAGACGAAGATGTTCAAAGTGCTTTAGCTAGGCTTATCCATTTGTACCTTTGTATGATGTGTGGGTAGGCTGCGTTTGCATATTCAAATGGACAAATCTTGATAGATGGACAAAACTGAGCTATTGCCTTTTTTTCTGATAGTGGTCATTGACTGACTGGCAAGACAACTGTTTTGAATTCTGTGTTTGGAGTTTCAATTAGGGGAAGAAGCCATCTGTGACTAAGGAAGGAATTAAAATGCATTGGAAAACAACCAGAATGGAATATCAAATACGTTAGAAATGGAAATACATTTGGGCTGCGTGTGTATAGTTGTGATTAGAAATTGAAAATTTAATGTTCTGATGCAAATGGACCAACCGAAGCCTGAGTTAGATTTGACATGAGTAATGGCTAGACATTTGTTTAAAAACAATGCGTGGGGTAGTCAGCCACACAGAAATGCTGGAATTTGAAAACCGTTTCACGTAACGACGAAACCGAGCAGTATCAGCATATTACATAACGGATATGCTGATTACTCGATCAGAGCTTCTAATTCAGATCATCATCGAGGGCATCTGGACTTTTAGTTTTAGATACTACAAAGGTTTCTTAAACCCTTTACCACCGAAAGATTAGGTCTACGAATGGCTTGTTTTGTTAACAATTAGAATGAATTAGAGCGAATCATGGACTTGCACTTGCACTTACAGTGCAATTGATAAATCCTTGAATAGACAGATAAATCTATACAGCACGGATGCTGCTAATGCTAAACTGAATCTGAAAGGATGACGATATGTTCCACTTGATTTGAGAATGTGGTTCAACAATGTTTACCAAATTCTTGGGCATCACCACGTAATGTATTTTCACGAGTAATTGAATCCTCGTCTCCTCATGCTCAAGCTCTTTCCATCCAATTTCCATTTCCAATTGGAGCGAGAACAAAAACATCTGGATGCTATGCGTTCAGGTGGAAGGAATGGACATTTTTTTTCAAAACAGGTCCCAAGTCCTCATGTCATTAAATCCTTCTTCGCCTTCGCCTTCCTTGGCCTTTGAATTTCAAGTTGGGCGGGCGGCAGTTCGATCGTGTGCAGGGCATAAGCACATGTGCATCATAATATCCACGTAGGCACTTTAAGGGCTCAGCTCAGCTCACTTCCAGCAGGTACTTTGCTTGAGCTTTGCTTTGCTCTTGAGGCTCGCCACAAAAAGGTTGGACAACAAAGGCCCTTGAAGCTTATGCTTATGGACTTGGACCTCAGACACGCCTATGATCGTGACATATGAATTTTCTTCCAGCTCAAAGCTCAAACATGTGGCTGCCTTGTCCGCTTGGCCCTTAAGGGTTAAATTTCAAAGGCCAAGGCAGTGCAAGGGCTGGTTGTTTGTTTACCGAGCTGACTGACTGATGGAAATTCCATCGATTTCTACACTACGCATACAATTACAATGCATTTTATTGTTGGACTGGACGGGTCAGACAGTAGAGATCCGAATGAGTGATGTGATGTGAAGACAGGACAACCCTTTTCTCTCCTATGCATTATTGTCCAACCTGTGCTACATACTGGAAATGAAAATGAAAATTATGGCCCGTCTGAACCACTCCCCATGTGAGGACATAGAATGACGAAGACGAAGAAACCATCGAATTCGGCAGATATGCGTCCAAAACTGTCTAGGGCTCTTTGATCAATCTGCCATGCCATGCCATGCCAAGGGAACAGGTCAAAATCAGATAAGAACCACATGACACCGTCGCTAGGATCTCAAAACCACTTTAACGTCAAACGAATTTAGGAAAAGTTGTCCTTCCGTGCTTGGCATCAATCCTTAGTACAAAGATCCAAGCACTTTCTTTAATTTTTATCTCCAGCTAGGCCATTTACTACTGTACATTTCCCATGGAGTCTCTTCTGAAGGGTTTTTTATCATTTATTCCAATTGCATTGCATTGCATTGGGCATGAAGCGAAACATAGTGTACGTACATTAGAATCCAACTTTAGCCTGCGTAAACACAGTAACAGTACCGTCGTAGTCGTATCCATATAATCTCTGGAACTAATCAATATGTACCCACTCAATCTTATTCGTACGAGCGAGCTACATGAAGCGAAACATAGTGTACGTACATTAGAATCCAGCTTATAGCCTGCGTAAACACAGTAACAGTATCGTCGTAGTCGAAGCCACAAAATCTCTGGAACTAATCAATATGTACCCACTCAATCTTATTCGTACGAGCGAGCGTGGAAAATACATTATGATGAGTATGGGTAATGAAATGAGTATTGGATTGGTTATGGGAACTTGCGTTCGGAGATGAGATGAGAACAGGAGCCCGGGTAGGGTAGTCTAATCCAAACAGTGACGAAGACGAAGATGATGGAATGGTTAAATTTAAATTGTGCGTGTAAAAGTTTACTCAGCAAGCACTTTGCCCTCAAGAAGGGGAATTCAAATTGAATTATTATTTTTTAATCCAGATTTTCAACAGTAAAATGTAACCGTAGTAAGGACTTAAGGTTTTTTATGCGTATTTTGAAACAAATTGTCATCTGTGTTGAATGACATGACGTGCGAGGTGATAATAATTTATCTGGCTGAAACTGCACAAAACTTGTTCAATTCGGGTGATTTCAAAATGAGTTTTCCAGTAGCTGAGCTCCTGTTCCTTCAGTCGTGTACAAAAAGGGCCGAGTCAGTCTAAAGTAGTAAATTCCGAAGCTGTATTTTAACTAATGGGAGCATCGGCGCCACGGCTGGTTAAAAAAACGCAATTGCGAGTGCACTGGTTAGACCAGAACATTCATTTCAATTGCACACGATAGGAAAAAACACGCTGATCAAATCAGCTCCAGTTCAATGGTTCCAAATAAGATGACTAGAAAAAATGGATTCAACATGTAAATTGATGTAGTCGACGCAAACGCGAAGAAAAAATGGAAACACCTCCTTCTATACACATTTCTAAGCAAATGTTACATAAATCCAAAGATTTCCTCAAAAACATTAAAGTAAACAACCTTTGACCCAAACAATCCCGTGTTTTTAATTTCTAGGCGCCAAATACAAATAATATAAAAGTTAATTGGTGAGCCCAGGGATTATTTTATTTCTAAACAAAACAGTTCAATAAATCATAATGTCAACCAGAACTCATCTTTTCCCTTGGAGCAATATAATATTCGCAATTTATGTCTCCTCCATTTTGTATCCCATTGCTTGACTTGACTTGTAACAGCGGAACGAGTCAGTTAAGCCAAACCCTTAAAAACGGCAATAACACTTAAACGAAACCCTTACTCCTTCTGCCCTGTAATAAACCTTTACCTCATAACAATTCAATTCCTGTTTTGAGTTATTTTGAAATTCCATTCTGTGTTTTCCTAATGTTTTATGGAGGCAAGGGCTGGGCATTGGGCAACTCACTTTTTTATATAGCAATGGCATGGCGCTGGAGTTGAAAGTAAATTGAAGATGCTGAGTGCCTTTTTTGTGATCATCTTCATCTTCACCTCAGATGAGTCGAGAGCCTTAAAAGCCATGTAAGAGCCTACACTTACAATAATAATAATATGCATGGCATGGATGGAACAATGAAGAAAGCAACGGACACGACCAACCAAAAAGAAGGAAAGAACTTTGGATGTTCTTCAAGTTCTAAATATTCAAATTGTTCAGTTTAGTCTTAAGCTAGGCTTAAGTTCAATTATCACTTGAGGGAATTCCCTTGTGATTATGATTTGAAATCTTCTTTAAACGCGAAGCATAAACGGCCAGACGAACTTCCTTCTGAGGTTCACCCTGAGGCTAATTCGTCCATTCTTTGGTTCATTAGAGATACCACTCTGGAATAAAAAAGGCATTGTTGTGGGATGCAAGTGAGGTGTGAAGATGAGAGCACAAGGCTTATTTACTTCCCTAATAAATAAATTCCGGAAAGTTGGTGCTCCTGGCTCCTTTCCTTGCACACGCATAAACCATGTAAAGTTTTACAGATTGATTAGACTTGCTGGTCAGGTCAGGTGAGAAAATCAAATTGCTGCTGATCGAGTTTGTCAAAAAGCAGCTAGAGTTGAAATTAACCCTTCGGAAATTTATCTGACATTTGATAATTACGAAACAAAAAGAACGCAATTTTTTTAGAAGATTTCTCAGAAATTCATTCTTTACATGAAACATTTGTATTTCCAACTAGAGGAATAAAAATAGTTGACTAGCCCATGTACTTTAAGCATGAGGAAAATAAATAATTTAACACGGAAAGGGTTTTCATGTTAAGTACGTACGTTGTTTTTTATCAAAGTAATTCAGGTAAGGTACACTTCAGGAAAAGTTCCTGTTCACTTCCAGTTTGGAAGTGTGGAAAGATGTAGAATTTATTGCCTGAGCTTTGAAATCTGTCATTTGTCAAGTTCAAGATTCAAAACTATGGAGCAAATGCAAGTGCAAGTGAAAGCACATGCAAGGTACATTTTTTGATAAGATAAAATTAAGTATTCCATTGTCTTATAAATTCCAAGACGAAAGGGAAATTCCATTACTTACTCCACTGCATGATGGGGCTAAAAGGTCAGGGAAACAAACAAAGTTGCTGAAAGCACTGATCCCATCTTCTAGCCAGCGCAGCCTCGTCGTGTCGCGTCTCTCCTAATTCATCTTGTTTTTCTTACCTCCCTGATAAAAACTGATCTTTATGGGAAAATCAAGGAACGGTTTGCTCACGATTCGTTTTATGATTTTTAGCTCTGAGCAGATACATGCGCATTCGCAGTTCGGCTATCTATAGGACCTTGTGCATTATCTTATGAAATTCAACGTTTCCATTTCCCTATCATTCCACTGTCAAAGTCAAGCCCGATAATCCATAATCCTTCCAGACAGGAATAGGATTCAATATATCACCACAAGACTCGCCTCGACTTGGCGGCTATCGTCGGCGTACGGACGCGGACAGATCTTACCTTCTTTCGTCCGTGATTGATGAGAGATTCTTTAACTTGGACGATTTTTTTCTCTTCTGAAAATCTTGACGAGTCTAAGATATTTTAGAATGCATTTCTGACTGAAGCAAGCTACTGGCAGGCCAAACTACAATGAATGTACCTGCCTGATACCTTGTCCAGTTTAGCATTATTGATGAGTTTAAACTTTTTATCCGGAGATGCTAAGGCTAAGTCAATGTAAACACGGCCTATGCGGGCACTATGGACGTTTACCGCATTTTAATTTATAAGCGACCGTGGATGAATGTACATAAGGTGTGCCATGGTTTTAAACGCTCATCGTTTTTTGGTGTGGCAGTCAGGCATTCATCAAGGCACACATACCAAGGCAAGAGGAGGGCCTTTTATACGCATACATGTTAATGTTTAGATAGATAGGACTCCAAGATGAGATTCCAATCTTCTTCCCCTTCCAGAATGAAAAATGGTCATTTGAATTCAGAAACCCTTTGGGGTTCTTTATTACAACACGCACGCATGGATGGTTGGATAGAAACTCTTCCCATAAAACACTTTCAAGGGTTCATGACCTTTGATCCTTTACAGTTTAACCTATAATTGCTATGTAGGCTGGGCTGGCATCCAAATATAGGAAATAAAATTACATACCACCAGGCTGCGAATCCAGATGTTCCTAAGGAATCGTTAAGAATTCTAGCGCATGCTCAATAATCCCTACTTAACTCTGAGGTTAAATTCAAATTCAGGTTTTCTTTAATGATCCTATTAATTTATAATTTACATTTAATATAATTGAAGAATTACCCCTATTAAAATAATTTTGTCATTCCGCATGCGGATCAGAGTCTTTGAGAGCCGGCTTTGAGGCGGGCAGGCAAAGTGATTAATCAGTGGCCGCAAAGGAAGATTTTATTGCCATTCCTACATTTCAATTCAGATTCATCCCACCTCCACTGCCTGTGGCCCTCGTACATAAACATAAAGAATTTTAAAGTGATTTTTCTGTCTTAATGATGAATACTAAAATCTCCATATGGAATAAGTTCAACTCAGAAGGACTGGTTTCCCTTTGATTAATTAATTCTTCCATTCCGAATGCACTACACTGCATGGGGGACTGCACTGGA
>WJEZ01002563.1:0-13143 GCA_009869925.1 Thalassaphorura encarpata | reverse complement strand
ACTCTTTATCCAGAGTCATTGCCACAATCCTATCTTTAAATTTACTCGTGAACAATTCCAGTTTTCCTTTCAATTCCTCTGTAGCATAGAGCGGTTGCAATGCCTGCAGACACTTGAGCCTCACTTCACCAACCTAGACCAAACAAAATAAATTTTGAATAAGATTCGTTCGCAATCAATTTCTATTTCAAAATAATTTAATTCCGAATAGTAGCCAATACCTTATCGTGAAGGGTCCAACCAATGTATTTCAAATATGAATCATCAAGAAAATTTTGATGAAACTTTTTCATCCAAATTCCAATTTCAGACATGCATATGGCTCTGATCTCTGGCAAAGTATCTCTGTAGCGATGAACAAATACAGATTTGAACATATAAGTTAAAACGTTCTTGATTTCATCCATATTTTCTTCCAGCTCTTGTCTTTTTCCCATGAGTGTCTCTAAACGATCCGTTGCTCTTTTCAAATTTGATTTTTGCCTCTCTGAGTCATACTGTCGTTGTGTATTGTCCAAATTAATGCTGACGGTTAGAGCCACGTCCACTAAAGCTGTCATCAATTTCATGGCAGCCAATGAAGCAGTATGACGGAAAGCACGGACTTGGGAGTCGGATAATCCAGTCAAGAGTGAAATTACATTGTCCATCAAGTACTGATCGTAAATTATACTGTACTGACATTGTTTAACAAGAGTTTGAACAAAGTCACAGAAATTTAGACGAAATTTCTTCCATTGTTGACCAGACATCACGAGTGGATACTCACCGCTCTCCTACAATGCAAAAATATTAATTAAAAAAGTCACTCACTCAAACACAGAACCCAAGAAAACCGACTAGGGAATCGGTGTACATGATAAGAGTGCCCAAATCATGCTTATTTTCTACATTGATTCCAAATATTCGCATAAGTTAAGACATTTTTTTACAAAATGAATTGTTTCTAATTGCACTCTAGGGAAACTTAAGTTTTTATGGCCTAAATCCCATCCTGTGCGTTTTATTCACAGTTTTTTTTTTCATATTAAACTATAAAAGAAAATATCACAATTCGCCAAAAACGACCAGACTATCATAACTTTCTTCTTTTCCTTCTTCTCTGACCACCTAATTTGACACACTCGAGTGTAGAATTGAATTCTCACAATTTCATGTGGCAGCAATGCCACTCAACATGTATTTGGTCAAAAATGAATTGTATCAACCGGCTCGCAGCAGATATTACAGAAAAACAACCAGTGTAGATAGACTACCCAGTTTTGAGTAATTACTAGATTACTTTCTCCAAAAATCGGTAGATTATGATTAGGATTACAGATTACTGAGTTTGAGAAAAGTAATCAGATTAATGATTACTAATCAGATTACATTTAAGGTTACTTTACGAAAAATTATTATCGAGTGGTTTTTATACATTTTCATGTTTTTCATGCGTATAGTTTGACCTTTGGACTCTGGAGTTTCCGGGGAACAATTACTTAGATCCTTACATTTCAAAAACAGTAAAGTCTCACAAAAAAGTACAGGCACAGCGCACTTTGCTCGAAAGGAAACCGAATTTTGGTTCAATTCAAGCATTTGAAACCTATGCTAATGTGCCAAAAATGTAATTTAGAAATCTTAATCTGATTACAAATTACTCTTAAGTCTAATCAATTACTTGACTACTTTTAGGTGAGTAATCATATTATGATTACTAGATTACTTAAATGTAATCTAACTTGTAATCAGATTACAAATGTAATCAGATTATGATTAGTAATCTATCTACACTGAACAACAAACAAGTTTTCAAACCTAATGAGCTAAATGAAAAATGATTATAGCAAAGTTTTGATATTTTTTGAAAATTAAATTCTCTAGAAAAATTATAAACGAAACTTCAAAATTCTTAAGTCTTACGACCAATCGTCACAAGTACAGATAAAATTTTGTCATTATTCTTATCTGTGAGTGTGAACTTAGGTTGAAGCAAGAAAGAATCTTCCGGGTTTGACGTGAATACCATTAAGAGTTAGAATGATATCATTATGAAAATGTAAAAGAACTCACCTCATCAAACTCTTCTGTCATTTTACGAATGATAGAGGCATGTTCCATTGTAGATTGCATTTGTGGAGTAATTTTCCCCTTGCAGCCAGATGCACTCACAAAGAATTGCATTAGACGCAGTAATGTTGCATCCCGATTGACTTTGTAGTCATCAATCCAATCATCAACCAATTGCTGTAATTGCACAAAAATCAAAATAAATATTTGATAACCCCTATAAATTGACATGTATTACAAGGACACATACCTGAAGAGACAATTTCCCAGCCAATATGGCATTGTACAAAGTGTTATCTTCATCAGATCCTTTCTCAGCAGCCCCTTTCTTACTCGTTGTAGTTGTAGTAGTAGGAGGGGCAGGGGAATCAATGACTGCCGCAGCAGCTGCTGCTCTTCCTCGACGTCGCGTTGTGATTCGTTCTTCTGGAGCAGATTCACTAGAGGCTGCAGCCGCTGCAGCTGCCTCTGCTTTTCGGGCTGATTCAGAAAAACACATTCAAAAATTAGGAATAGGAAGCAAATAAGATTAGACTAAAGACAGTTATGTTGTTTCTTGCAATTGCATTTCTTGCAACATAGCTCGATTTAATATTCCAGTTCTCGCTTAAAATTAGTTAAAATTTCGACTCTACCTGGACACTGCGGTTGTCAAACCCATGCCCAAACTAACCAGAGAGATTTTTAACTTTAAATCGCCCGAATTGACCCATTGGTTCAAATATTACGTAGAAAAAACCGAATTTACCAGCCCCGCTAGATGGTAAAGGTTGCACCCATGCTATAAAACCCAAGGGTACTTCTCGGTTACATTGGGATTTAAGGTATGTAAATCCGTACATTTAATTGAATGATAAGCAGATGAACCCTAATCTACCCGCCCCGGGTAGATGTCAAGTGTCAAATCCCTTCTCTAACTATTCTATAACGCCCAAGTATTTGCGATGGCAACAATACGTTTTAAAGCATCTGATTCTGAATCATTCAGTTTCTAAATCGACCAATTGGATCAAAATACATCCCGAATTTCCTGTAAAACCCGAATTTACTAATACTAGGCAACTACCCCTTGGTAGAGGTTATAAGTCAAACACCATACTACATTAGCCAAAAATGATCTAGGGTACTAATTAACACTATTTGGTTGAAAGTGCCTGAATAAAAACATTACTCTCAACTCTAATGTTAATAAACCCGAATTTACCCACCCCGAGTAGAGGTCAAGGGTTAAACCCGCATACTCTTGCAGCCTGAAATGTCTCAGGCTGCTTCTTGACATTAGTTGATCTTAAATCAAATCATTGTTCATGTCCTATACAGATAAAACCGAATTTACCAGCCCCGGGTAGATCGGATCATTTACTATGTAGATATCGAGCATTCCCTAAATAATCTTAAAATTTTGAGCCATCGTTTAGGAAAATCGAGAAGAAGCTCTGAAAGACAGATAGGCGAACAAGCAGTTCCTCAACTTTATATTATAACATTAGACTCGAAGCCCCATTTGAAAATGGGTACAGCCTAGAGACTACCGCCCGGCCCCGTGCAAATGTCAAGATAGCGTACCAACCAAAGAACCCAATATACAGCCAAACCAAACATGACCAATGACCAGCGCTACTCAATGACATTATTAGGCTTCAAACTGTCTAAGTCGGCACGTTGGCTAAATTGTCGCATTAAGGAAACTGAATTTACCCATCCGGCTAAATGTTAAAGATCATCACCCATCCTTTGAATGACTATGCCACTTATTCACATCATTGGGCTTTAAATTGTCAAAGATAGGAGCTTAAATTCATAAGTCACCAAAAATAATCTGAATTTACCCGCCCCGGTAGAGGGAAAGGGTCAAGTTCTCGTAAGGTCCGTCCTATACTGACCCACTGACCGGGNAAGGGTCAAGTTCTCGTTAGGTCCGTCCTATACTGACCCACTGACCGGGTTACTTGCTAACAATAAGAAACTTAAAAGCCTAGAATTCTATCCATTGGTCTTAAAAATAATCATGAAAAACCGAATTTAATCGCCCCGGGTAAAGCTCTAGAGCTCATAGATCCAACCCCTCTGAGACCCTTTCTAAAATGTTCAGACCTTACTTTCCGACAATATTAGGCTTTGAAGTAGCTAAATCCGTCTGTTAAATACCAACTTACGGACGGGTAGATCGGGTCAGTTTAATTGTTTAATATACAGATATCGACCATCCCTTGAATAGTCTGAAAATTTTAAGCTATCCTTGATCAAATTTGGACTAGTAGTTTAGTAGTCTCGGAGGAGAAGCTATGACAGACAGAGAAACAGAATTTTATGTTATAAGATGAAGATGTCTCATAAGATTACGACTTGCAAAATATTTCCGGCTGTCGTTATACTGCGCGGCGCTCACACGCATAGCAAGCGCGAGCTCGAGCTCAATGCATGCTAATGCATGGGGAATTAAACTTAATTGTCGTGGGACCCGAGTGTGAATGCCAGAATAGCCTTCTGCTTTCCCTTTATAAGTTAATGCCACTAAGTTTTGAAACTAATTATGGAATGGGGTTCTTTTTACAGAATTTAATGAAGATTCCGTATTGTATTCAATCCTTGACCTCTGGCCTTCTGTTCCGAAGAAGTTATGTTTACTTTTCGGGAACAAGATTCTAATTGCTCTTCGTACTAACAAGATTAGTTAGTACAATTTTCACGACCTTTGGTATAAAAGCTCAGAGGTAAAAAATTGAATCTAATTCAGACTCCTCATTAAGTTCTTTAAAAAGTAGCCCAATGCCAGAATTAATTTCAAAACTTCAATAGCATTAACTCATTCAGAGCATACGAAATACTATTCTGGTACCCAAGCCTAGGATCCATCGATCCATGACAGGACAATTAAACTTAATTTCCCCTGCATTAGCATACATTAGGCTCGCAAACTTTCTTATACTAGAATAATAAAGGCTGGACATAATAAATAGTAAAATATTATCTAGTCTTAATAATTTCTTACCCCTAGCCGCCGGATCCATTGGTTTCCTCCCACGACGACGAGGCTGTGGTGGTGGTGGTGGCTGATTAGGAGGACTGATCTCCGACATATCCATGGATTCCCCATGGTACGATGAATCGAAACTGGGAGCTTCGATATTGTCATCATACGAATCTCCAAACATATCCACACTACTACAAAGGCATAAGAATTATTATTACGGGCTAGTCACGGTTAGATCTTACCAAGTAAACTCTTAATTCAAGTGCAAATTCAAACATAAATCTTTAAAACTCCCTTCTGTATGATTTTTTGACTTTATACACTACTCTAAATACTTAAATAGTCTCTAAACTAAAATTATTTAACGCTAGAAGGCTACGTTAGGTTGAAAAACTTTAAACTAATGATAATTCATTCGTGACAGACTACCGTACCTATTTTTGAGTCTATTTTGTATACAACTTTCGAATTAACTTGTCAATGAGTGCTCAACTCTAGTTATGACTCCAACAAATAAAGAATTTATAATATTTGATATTTAACTCAATGTAAATAAATCGATTTCTTACCCCCAATCACTCATGATGACAGTTCTGTCTGATTACCAACGCTTACGCTTCCCGTTGAATAATCAATGAAGAATAGTCGTAGTAGAAGATGAATATTAATTAATTTCAACTATTTTTCGAAAATACGAAAACGAGAGTCAAATCAACAAGTTCGTTACTCGTAGTCGTAGGCCGCAAGAATAAATATCCTCGTCTTCCTTCGTCCTATGCCTTTGTATGTTATTTTTTTCTCCTGCCTTTATTTCAATAGGATGTCAAATTCGGCGGGACTCGCGCTAGTAGAAATTGAAGCTTCCCAGGGTCCTGCAAAAATGAGTACCGTCGTCGCAACATTCCCCAAGACACGAACACATGGCGGGACACCCTTTGAAATATTTCAAATATTGTATGGGGCATTCCTAAACTTGGACTAAAATCTGAATTTGGAAATAAATAAAATGCATTACAAGATATCAAATATTTGGACAATTATTGTCCCATTTAATTTCGACCGTTTTCAAATTGTATCACTAAATTAAAAAAAATGTATTTCATCGCTAGTTGCTTTGCTTGCTACAGTAATGAATGATGTCACTGCTGTCTTCCAATATCATTTTATAAACTAAATCTAATTAAGGAAAATTTCGACATGCGTGGAAAACATTGAGTCTAAATCTAATGTAAAATAATCGGATCAAGTAAAAGAAAGAGTAAGGTTTAAGGTAAAAATAGTTACATGCTTAATTAGTTAATTGGATCATTGGGTAATCCAACTACCCCAAACTAAGTCAAGTCACAAAATTATTAATTAATAGTTAATCTTAAGTCTAGTCGAGGCTACTCATTAGTCAATGTCCAATTTCTTAAAACTTCCTGACATGCCAAGAATGTCATTGCAAAGGGATTTTGGGGCATTGTTTGATTTTTTCACCAGCTCAAGATCCAAATTCATTCTATCAAGGGCCAAAACTCGAGCATCCCTAGATGCAATTTCTTCTTTAAACATTTGAATCATATCTGCCATGGGAATTACACCACCGTATTCTTTTGGAAGGATTTTAGGATCCACGTGCTCCATGAGGGAAGCTGAGTCTTTGTGCAACTGCAAGAAAGAGAGAAAAAAAAATTATTATAACATTAGAAAAACCATACGGACGGACGGACGCACGAGGCAGAAAAAATTCAACTAACCTTAATTCGATTCCTTAGTTTTTCTGACATCAAAGTATTTGTGGCAAATTCATAGACATAATTGAGAAGAGTAGGAAGTCGAACAAAATCAAGACGCTTGTGTCGCATTGGCATTGCTTTCTGTAATTTGGCAAAAATTGAAAGAGTCAGAAATGTCAGAATTCATAAGTCATGTGTGTACATGTTGCAAATTTTGCATTACCTCACAAGTGCCAAATATTTTAGTCAAATCACTTGGGTTCCAAAGAGTCAGATGGGAAAGTGTGATGCCACTCTCATCCAAAATATGTGAAAATCCACGAATTTGAGTCTCTTCATCTTCCAACATGGACTCAAATGTTAACATAATCGCTTTCATCACAGACTCTGATGTATGATAACTTGAGTCAATATTTCCTATAGGCAAAAACAAAAACAAAAACTTGATTTTGGGAGTCAAATGGGTCGCAAAAACATGTTAGCTCATGCTCAGCTCAGATTCGGCAATTTCCCACGCCTTTGGTCATAAAGCAATGTTCAACCAAATCCAGCTGTGAGCCGTACCTTATTAATTCTTGTAATTTGTTGTTAGCCTAATGTAATAAAACGTACAAGAGAGTCTAACCTTCACACACGAGCATATGAATTGCACAACAATGCTTATGGGGTTATTCCCTATGACGTGTCTTTTACTTTTTTCATTTTCATTTCAAATTAACAATAAATAAAAAAGGAACAAAGAGAGTGGGAGGATAGATACTAGGGTACTACTCATGTGTGAATAAGCAACAATTAGTTTTCAGAACGAACGATATGCAGAAAAACATAAGACAAAGTCAAAGGCGAAAGACAAAGGGATGCGAGCAAGATATTAACATGGGAATCTTCTCACACAGTGGATATTCACATCCAATGCTCAATTTGATGCAAAATATACAAATTAGACCAGCGAGCCTGGTCTCGACTGGACACGTAATAAAATCCTCGTACACGTATTATCCTGATCTTGATTAAGAAAGAAAATTGATGTTCATGCAAGAACTTCAAGAACTTCTGAACCGTGGTAATATTTTTACCTACGTTTCCTTATTAGCCACCCAACCAATTCATTTCTTAGGATTTTATGCGCATAAAATTATCATGGATTTATTAGCCTAGCCTGGCCCTAGTGTTGTTCTCAGCCATGGCATGGCCATGACGTCCATGTCATGTAGTTCCTAATTCTAATTAATTGGGAGGTGCAGTGTGGGAAAAGAACTAACATGGGTTGATTTGGTCAGGAATCAAGAATAAATCCTGGAAAACCAATAGGAAATATTCCCTGGGCCTCGGCCTGGAAAACACCCAATGCTAATTTGACCTTACAAGCAAAATTACACAAATTTCTTCCCCGTGTTATTCGGATAGAGGAAAAATTCCATTTGAGAAGAAAATGAGTGGTCAATAAACAAGTTACCTGTTGACTTGAGCCTATGATAATTTGAATTAATTAAGCAGGACAGGAGAATGTCTGCCTGTCTGTTTGGACTTACTTTACCCATGGAAAATTCTCTCATTTGATTCAAAAATTCCCAAGACTGATAATTTAATTTAGTCTAAACTACTCGTGCTGAGACTGAGATTGGAGAAAATGAGGTTAATTGAGCTAACCACGTCCTCAGCCTATATCCTATATCTTCCCTTAGGTTTTAGTCCAAGATCAATGCATTCAGTTTTAGATAGAAACAAAAACTAAACCCGATTTATAATATACAGTGACTCATATCAAGCTGAATGAGTATTTTACCAATATAAATAATTGTTAAAAAGTGAATGAACTAAACTATTATGATTTTTGTACTGTATGCGTTTGAGTACCAGAAGAACCGGTCCTACAAGTTTGTGTACAGTTGAGTAACAATGCAAAATGCAATGCATTTTCGTTTATGTTGTTACATAACAATGGACTTGCCCTTTCTATTTCATCAAATCAAGCCAAACCAAATGACCAGGTTTTGCTTTTACCTTGTCTCGTCTTATTGGGCCATGCCATGGGATGGGAACACGTATAAAATAAACTCAAGCCTTGACCTAGGCATAAAAACAACAATGGATGGATGATGGGGTGAGGGAATGACGCATAGGCATAGGCATAAGCTCAACCACATAAATTCTAATCATGATTGCCTGATTTGTTTTTGTGAATAAAAAAAATGAAATGAGAGCACGAGGTTAGGGCCAGGCCAGTCTTGGCTTATGCAATTTACACAATAAAAATAAAAATTAAATGAAAACGTACCTCCAACTGTAAACATGACTCGTCTCCCGAATTTGTCTCGTCCAGGTAAAGCAAAAGCAACTCTGGAAAAAAATACATTCAATTTTAATTAGCATGAAAAATACACAAGGGAATTTGTCTGTGAATAAAAAGCATAAGAAGAATATTTACCCGCGATTCACGAGGTCGAGGACAAGAGGGTCAGCGATCGTTGTGGAATGAAACCAATGTGTATGTTGTTGACGCATCGCAATGTATTTGAGTAAAGTCTCTTGAGCCAATGGAACGGAAAATTTCTTGACACGGAGGAATCTCAACAAAAAGTTTGAGTCTGGAGGAAAATTATAATAACGAATTAAAATTCCATGGGTTTTAAACATACCTAGCCTGGCCTGGACAGTCTGGACAAAGACAGAGCAGAAAAAAATAATTTGCTTACCAACTCGACAATCCCGAATGTAATTAGTTTTTGAAATCCAATCCCTCATTTGAGCCAATGCTTGATCCCTTACTTTGTCATCTTCACGAAGTTCTTTCTTGGCAAGTTTCTTGAGGTCATCGCTCAATTTGCAAACATATTTGTCTGGAGTGTACAGAGCCTTCAAATCCTCTTGACTCAACTGACTGTCTGGCGTTGGGGAACCTTTGCCCATTTTGTCTTGTGTATTCTTAAATCAAAATGCATACAAAAATTAAATGTCAATTTAAAACAGGGAATTTAGTTCAATATACTTGATCAATGGGGCGAAATGAGAAAATGTGTACTGTAACATTACTGAGATACGTTTTGACATTCGGGTCTCAAATTGACCCCAAAAATCTAAAATCTATATAAAAAATTCGACTCACCGACTATTTTCCCAAAATTTGAACTTTTGCTTCGATTAAATCTGTCTAATGAACTTTTCCACTATTGAATCTCTGACTTTGACGACTTATTTTTCTTGTAAAAAAGCTGAACAAATGATAAATTTTTTCTGTATGATGTATTGTAGCACTACTACACGTAACGTGGTCAACGTGGAGCAATTGCTGGTGATTGAAATTGAGTTGTGACTGCTGAGAGCGAAGAACCTCGACTGAATTTGATGGAAGGAAGATCCAGAGTTTTATTCCCCTTGGACTCAGCCAGCCAGCACTGCACTAGGCTAACCTCAACTTTTCTTCTAGAGGTCTGGGACAACAATCACAATGTGTACGTAATGTACCCACATGGATGATTTCATAAGCAGCAAAGCCTATGCCTACCTGAGTAGTAGTACGTGGATGATGATGAGGCCTTTGTCTTCTGTCCACGTACAGCAATGAACAATCCAAGTGCAAGAGCAAGAGCAAGATGTAATCAAGACATTCAAATTCAAAACCACAACAATCCAATCCAACAATGAATTTCATAAGTCCTGAATCTCCTTGTGCCGTGCCGTTCCTTTTAATAAAAAAAACAACATGGGTTTCAACATGCCAAATTGTGGAGCAATTTTGATGAATTATTTATTCTGGTTCTGATGTAACAAGAACGAGGCTCGACTTGACCCATGCCATGTCACGTCATGACATTTAAGGCAACGACTAGGTCCAAAAATCATACGTGTTCAAATCATGTCAGACAATTAATGGTCATACACGTTGTACGTAATCCCTAGACTTTGAACTTTGAAGGAATGAATAATCAAAAATTGATCAATCCATGAATGAATTATTCCTCAATCCTAACCACCTCCATTCGCCCTTAACATTTATCGCATGACTTCGTTTCTATTTTATTTTTTGATAATTTTGTGATTAATTTTCCCACTGTTACTTTAATTCTTGTTTGAGGATGAGAATGACATCACTACGTTAGGATCAAATTGAGTGGTTTTACATGGGAAAACCTGAAAAAAAGTAAATACGTAAAAAATGCACTTGATGTACAAATTCTGCTCTACTTCATCAACATTTGCCCATCCTGACCTTGAAGAAGCAATGCTAAATTATCTAATCATTTCTCTCGAATGCCACCACCAATGCTAATTTAATCAAACCAGCGAATATTTTTTTGCATGTAGCGTAATTAAGAAAAATTGTAAGGACTTAGATATACGGGACGAAAAACTCAGTAGTAGTGTAGTAGACGTCGTAGTTTTCTTCTTCGGGATTCTCAAAATCAAAAGGATCGTATGGAATTTCAGCCTCGTTTTTGTCTTCTTGATAATCAAAGTCATTTGATTCGTATCCGTTGTTTTCTCCGACGATTGTTGTATCCGCATCCTCTTCGTAAGGGCCAAAAAACAAAGCTGCCAAATAATTGAACAATACTTGTTGCATGGTCTCTTGGAAAGTCAGCTCATAGTGACGAATTTCTGTGTAACCCACGGATTTGGGTTCATCCTCAAGGCCACGGCCAAATCCAGAAAATTCATGTACCTGCAATAATGTCAATAAATTGATAGGCAAAAATATAAACTAATTTCTGTGTAACCCACGGATTTGGGTTCATCCTCAAGGCCACGGCCAAATCCAGAAAATTCATGTACCTGCAATAATGTCAATAAATTGATAGGCAAAGTTATAAACCCACATAAATTCTTGATTTCGATATACTGGTTTAAACCAGGATTATTACTCAACTTACATATCCAACGGATTCTTGTGGAATTACATTGCAACTCCCGAATCCAAAGCAAGTCCATAGGAAAATTGAACAAATAATTACTGAAGAGAAAATTTTCATTTTCAATTTGGATCAATGTGCCTTGCCTTGTATTAGAAATTATTTAATAGACCAGGACAATAAAATATACGTCGGACTATCCTGTGCCAAGTCAATGTTGATTATTAGACTCAATTATGAGATTGAATTTATAATGACTGATCGATCATCATACAATGAAACAAAGTACGTATGAAGAAATTTGCAACGTATAGTTTGCTCCAGTAAAATTTTGCAAGAATGATGATGACTATTCCGAAATTGCACCTGGATTGCATTCAGAACATAAAATGAAGCTGAATTTGCCAATCAGTGCAGTTACAGATTGTCAAATCAGCAGAAAACTATTCATTTTAATGCATTTGTTTACATTACATGACAAAATAGTATTTGTGGACTTTAGTGAAGCGAGCGCAATTAAACTCTACTCAACCTTGTCCTAAATTTTTAGTTCTGCTCTATGCACTGACTATTTCATATATGTATTTCGAAAAACAATATTAATATGCCCACCGATTTAGCAATTTAAAAATGCAAATTAAACCAAATACTTCTGGAAAATGAATGTTGAGACATAATTCAATTGTATTCAAAATAATTTTAATATCAGTATCCATGCAACTGATTAACTTGGTTCTTGCTTTCATAAGCTGAACTGGCTGACGATTCGACATACTACTGCTAAAAATCATACTACCCCGATTTCGGGGATAATAAACAGAAGAATGGACTGGGTTCTCATGTTTTTGTATTGATTTTGTACATCTTCCTTGGGAATATTCTCACGAGTTTGAGTTTTAAACGTTCTAACCTCCCAGAAGCACAATGTCAGCCATTAGCCATCTTGCCCTAAAACTGGCCTAAATTGGCCATTTGGCTTCAAAAATATGGCCTAAATCGGCCATTTGGTTCTAAAATTCGTGGAAACTGGTCATTTGGTTCTAGATATGGCCCAAATCAGCCAGTTGGTTCTAAATAAGGACTAAATTGGCCACTTGGTTCTAAAACTCGTGAAAACTGACCAATTGGTCCTAAAAATGACGGGCCGAGCGTTGCAAAGTACCATGAATGATTAAAAATGAACTACTACTCTAAGTTAATTTATTCCCTGACAAGATCTTCATATTGCGATCATGCCACTATGCTGTTGTAAAGCAGTATGGTTATGATTTGCAAAAAAATGAAGTGAATGATTAACTATTTCAAACGTATGCTCAAGTATGTTGTGCTCAGGAGTAATGAAATGATAAAATCAAAGAATGCAAACAACACGGTGGCATTTTTTTGCACTGGCAGTAATGCATGCATTTATAATTTTATGATATGACTCGACATTTCTATTCTAATTCTAATTCTACTAAAACTTTTGAATAAACTATAATTGAAATTACGGAATTTTGTCGTTGCGTGAGCAAGAGTCCCGCTGTGATGTCAAATCTTTAGTGGAGGA
>WJEZ01002562.1:0-13143 GCA_009869925.1 Thalassaphorura encarpata | reverse complement strand
GAGAATTCCTCATGGCTTTCTGGCTCGGGTTGACCTGGAGGAAAGAATGGGGGTCTGAAGCCTCCGAAGGGGCCACCTTGTCCGAACATAACTCCGAAAGGTCCCTGTTGTCCGAAGAAACCTTGTGGTCCACCGAAACCACCTTGTGGTCCAAATGGCCCTTGGGGTCCGAAGAATCCTTGACCCCCAAAACCTTGTGGGCCTCCGAAACCTTGACCGCCGAAGCCAAAGTTTTGTGGTCCTCCGAATCCTTGTTGAGGACGTCCACCAAATCCGAAACCGCCACCGAATTGTTGACGAGCAGCAGTAGTAGAAGCAGCTGGAGTTGGAGCTGGGGCAGCAGACCCTGATCCTGATGGTTGAACTTGGGAAAGGAGAGAATCGATAAATTGTTGAACTTCTGGCAATGGTTTACCACCACTGGTTGGAACCATTTGAGAAAAGAGTTGTTGAAGTTGTTGTTGAGCAGCTGGCAAAATTTGGCCATTGCTGGTTGGGACCAACTGGGACAAAAGATTTGCTGGGTTGGGAAGTGCTGGTTTTGGGAGTCCGAAAAGTTTTCCTGGCTCCTGTAATGGTAAAAATATTTTTATTAACAATGTCTTAATTTTAATTTGTATTAGCAAACTGAAAATTTGTCTCAACGTACCCCAGCGACAAAGACGGCCATAGTGGCCAAGATTACGATCGGTGCTCTCATGATCAGGCGATTTTCAATAGAAGATGTGGATCATACCACCAGAATCCTATTTTATACCATTTTCTCACCTTTTGTTTCTTCGGATTGACGTGGATAAAAACTTATTGACACAAATGGGACTTTTATCCAAATTCAATGAAATTGAAATCTGTGTGAGACTGTACCTGTTATAAAATAACATTCTTAGTCAGGGAACGGAAAATGTAATCTGAAACATCTGCCAACGAAATCATCAGCCGGTCTTGTCGTCTCGCCGTGCCCAATGTACAGATTTTAATTCAAACATGAATCACTGCGAAATATTACTGCGTAGTAATTCTTTATTCTTTTGAAGCTAAACCACAAAATAAACTTATACCGAATGAATGATTAAAAAATAACTCTAGCTCGTATGATTTTTCTAATGTCAATGCTAAACGGTTGCGGCTGTCGTATCAAGTCGAGGTCAAGTCAGACCTCATAAGCAGATGTTTCATTTTTCATCAAAACGAATTGTTGATATTTGTCTACATTTCAATTTTTGTAATAATGGAGCATCTATAACTGGATTTAGGTCTGATTTGCACCAGAATTAGATCACGAGTAGAGCTGGTGGGACGGGAAATTATTCTAATTATGTGCGTTACTTGTTTGTACACTAATTCGATATTAGGGGCAGATTTGACCATAAATCTCTGAATACGAATATGATGCAATTCATTCAACTTGATCCACGTGTAATAATCCCTTTAATTGCGAATTGCCCAATCTGGACTCAAACATTCCTCATGTCATCATCATTGTCCCTGTTCTGATTTGCACCAGAATTAGATCACGAGTAGAACTGATGGGAAGGAAAATTGTTCTAATTATATGTGTCACTTTTTTATACACCCAATTCGATATTAATGGCTAGATTTGAGCTTTGAGCATAAATCTCCGAATATGATGCAATTCATTCAGCATTATCCATCCGTACTAATCCCTTTAATTGCGAATTGCCCAATCTGAACTCAGGCATTCCTCATGTCATCATCATTGTCCCTGGCTCATCAATACTTCGATATGCCCAATATAACCATAGGGTCGGATCGGAACCAGTCAAATTATGTAATCCCATAGGATGCAATATTGGGTAGAACAATTACCACTTTGACAGTTTAGAACAAATTCCCCGATGAACTATCAATTTCAATACGTTTAAATCTCTACCTTTGATAAAATTAATCGGAATAATGCTAAATCTCTGAATACGAATATGATGCAATTCATTCAACTTGATCCACGTGTAATAATCCCTTTAATTGCGAATTGCCCAATCTGGACTCAAACATTCCTCATGTCATCATCATTGTCCCTGGCTCATCAATGGATGCAATATTGGGTAGAACAATTACCACTTTGACAGTTTAGAACAAATTCCCCGATGAACTACCATTTTCAATACGTTTAAATCTCTACCTTTGATAAAATTAATCGGAATAATGCAACGAGATAAAAAATGATTAAGCAACGCGACTAATGAAAATGTGAGCGAGCAGGTTTTAAAGCTTTATCAAATTCACCGAGACATTGTAATTGTAATCTGCATAGTACATTGGCCAGTCACTAGTGCAGCAAATTCCCTTCACTTTCAATTTTTTTACATTCATACTCACTATATTTACTAAGTTTTCAGGTTATTTACTCAAAATGAGCTTAAATATTCAACGACAGTATGAGAATCAGAAACATTTCATTAAGAAGTTGTTAAATCGGAAGAAAGGTGAAGGTAAGTTCGAGATGGTATCGGTTGATTTTAATAGATTTAAGTTTAAACGTCCGAATTGTTAGATCAAGGTCTAATGATATTAACGATTTGCAGGATATCAATTAGAGACCCAAATCAAAGTTAAACTAATAGCCCTACATCGGCAAATTGAAGTTGGGGATTGTGATACAAAACGACCATTAATGCCCGGATTTGAGAAGGATGTTTGGAATGCATGGAAAAAATTAGAAGGTGCTGACAAGACAGAACTTATGAAGGAGTACGTGAATGAAGCAGTCATTGCTGAATTTGGCGAACAAGACTTTGAAAATTAGACAAGAAGATTGACTCAGCGTGTCACAAATTACAGATCATCTCAAACTTCGAATTTTATAGCATATTTCGGTCTGCGAGCTCATTAATTTTTTTCATAATAAGAATATTTAAAATAAATTATAATGTAAATAAATTCGAGACAAAGTTTATTGACACCACGGAGTGCACAAGCTGTGCTTGTTTCAAATAATGTCAAGTCAAGGTATATTCAGAATAAGTTCAAGTTATGGACTGGCACAGTCAGAAGTTCAAATGGTCATGACTCATTCGGACAAGGAAAATTTCCACTATCAAAAGATCTATTTTAAAATGGGTACACACTAAAAATAGTTGGTCCAACATGATACCCGAGCTTTGTGCTTTGTTAATGATACAAGTCCGACTGTCCTATATACTCACTCGCTTTTTAAAAGTCGAATTAGTTGCTATAATTTGCTACAAAACTAACAACTTATACGTAATAATATTTTCTCATTTTATTCAGTTATCACAATCACTGCATTGCAACATTTTCAAGTTTATCTCACCACTTCAATGCAAACGAAGTGTTTAATTATTTAAATATTGACCGACTGCAAAAGTTAGATACATACCAATTCTCATTAGTTTGTTGAAGTCAAGGTCTGCCTGAGAAAGTGAAAGAAATATGAATTATTTTAGCACGATATTCGTCACCGTCTTCGGTTAGTTTTATTTATCATTATAAGAATTATTTAAACAGGTTTGCTTTTCTTTTTTTATTGGGATTACTATTCAGGCTTGGCCCTCGTAGAAATCTCCAACGCTTTTCCAAACCCATATGGACAAACCCATGACTCAAGTTCGTCCATTCCTCTGACTTTGGCTGAGTTTGAAAATGGTCTTGCTCTACTGTCCAGTCCAATAATTTCAGAAGAATCACATTTTGACTACTCCAAAGAAGTTGTGTTGCGTAAGGTGGGCTAAAACTAAAATTCATGAAATTTCGAAATAGAGTTGCTTGCCAAAATTTTCTTCATTAATTTAGGAAGATAAGAATGGGAACCGTTTCCGTCGTTGGCCAAATGGAGTCATTCCTTATGAAATCAGCTCCCTTTACAATCAAAACGAACGAAACATTATTGCAGCTGCGATTCAAGAGTATCACACAAAAACTTGCGTTCGCTTTGTGAGTCATACGTCTGAAGTGGATTTTCTCCATATTACCCCTGATGATGGAATGGAGGGTGAAGTTAGCCCATACTGTTATTCATGGGTTGGAAAAATGGGAGGAAAACAATTTGTCAAAATGTATGGTGAATGTGTCAGGTTGGCCGCTATGATACACGAATTGGGTCATGCCATTGGTTTTGAACATGAGCATAATCGTGCTGATCGAGATAATTATGTGTCAATCCAATGGGGAAACATTGATCCGGTGTATTATTATGCGTTTGACAAAGTTAAGGCGTCTGAGTATGACACTTTGGGACTTCCTTACGATTATTACAGCACTATGCATTACCCTGATTATTCATTTGCAAAACCAGGACTCAAGGCATTCACACTAAAATTCCCAGGGGATATCAGCACAGAAAATCAAAGATTGTCCCCAACTGATGTGTTAAAATTCAATAAATATTACGGTTGTTAGAATCACATGTAAATTTTGACTGCAAGCGTCTACAATAAATTTATTTCAAATACTGTACCAACCAATTCGATTAAAAACTGTCAACTACTACTTGTATAATTTGTGTTCAAATGATTATTTGTACATGACGAGTAAATTGGTGGTTAGCTCTGTACAATTAGACAAAGTACAGAGGACGATGGAATTTTCAAACGTGTAGAATGAACCAGCTCTGCATTTGATTTGCTCACATGAATCGAGGAATGTCTTGACCCATTCAGAGTCTGTTTGAGATTCTGCAATTTGTCTTGTAGCTTGTTTCCATCGACGAAGCAATTTACAACTTTCCTTGTTCACCATTCCAGCGATAGTCAATGGAGTGTATGACTCAAATGCACATCTTAAACAATATCCAAATTTTAATTAGACGCGATTCAATTAACTTTCTACAATTATTACCGGAATCCACAAGCTGGAAACATGAGATAGGAGCGATAGCCCATTTGCCAAAAGCGAATGATTCCAAAAATGAGAAGTGCAACAATGCTGAGTTGAATCGAGGGAAACCAAGACAAGTAAAATTCAAAGCTGTCATTCACAATGGCCATTAGAGTTTGAACGAAACGATATGCTTTTGGAGTATTCTCAGAAATTGCTCCAGCATCAAGCGAGGTTTCCGTTTGGTCGATTAAAATTTTTCTAAAAATAGCAATAGAAAAATCTTTAGGTTGGGAAAAACTGGAAGAGGGAATTATGGGTCAGTTTAGTTACCTTGCTTTGCCAAGAACGTTTTTTGACCAAGCTAGTCCCAAGAAAATCATGGACCAATTGAAGGAGAATAAATACAACATGTTTCCCACCAGGTACATTTCCATGAAGAAAAATGGAAGCTTCTGCAATACTGTTGCCTGATTATCATCAGCGTGACGACAAGGAAGAATCACAGAGCCAAGGAAATGCGGTGCACAAGGTGTGTCCATGACCATTATGCAATGAAACGGTGGATTGATGGCCAAGAAAAACATACTGATGAGAACAAACCCAGAAATCCAATCCTTCTTGTGTTTCTTCGCTTTTCGTATATCCACAGAATCCGTTTGTTGCATCCCTGTGCAGAGCAAAAAACCAAATCAGAATGACAATTTCTGTCTGAAATTTTTTGAATGAACCTTCGGCATTCTCGATTTCATTTGCTTCATCCGTCCCCTCTGACCCATGGTTGGCTTCAATGAAATCCAAAAGTGCATTTGCATAGAATCGAACTTGATCCTTTTTCAAATGCAATTGAATGTAGCAAATATTTTCCAACATGTAAGCCAAAACCCAAAGAGCAGACATGGTTCGAATAAGGTCAGGTACTGGATCGGCCCCATGAGCAAAAGTACTCGCAAATCGTGTAGTGCTGAAAATCGTCATCCCGAATGAGACAACATGATGAAGTTGAAAAAGAAAAATATGCCAGGGTGGAGCGTTATGAATTCGGTGTTTAGAATCGTCCCATTTGTAAGGGAGGAATTTTATGAAACACCCGAATCGAATCATTCGCTTCAGGGCTTTGGTAGATTTAGCGCTCAACATTGTCGGATTGTTGGACAAAGTTCTCCAATCAAAGACTTTAAGAAGTATGTGTTAATCTCGAGCCAGAGTTGAGAATATAAATATGGTCATCCTATTTTGGTCCAAGGTGACCCAAAGTACTTGTTGGTCACGACTTACATGAAAAACAGTGAAAGAAGGGCAATTTGGAAAATTTCCAATGATCTAAAATACTGGAATTCGAGTATTTAATCACGAGTATCTAGTTACATTGTTTACTAGTGCCTTGGTGGGTTTAAAATTTTAAGTTATTCAAGTAAGTGCGGAGTCGGAATATTAGTTGACCCTCTGTGTATCATTTTGCGAATTTATTATTAAACTCTTACGCTCCCGCCTAAGAAAATGAAAATGTTACTTGTCCTGACTCTGGATCTGAACAATTTTAGCATTAAGGAATTTTAAAGTAAGTTAGGTTCGGGTTACACGACCAAATTTTGAATAATCATCTAAAGTCTCTGTTCGCTTATTTCCCGATCCCGGACTAACATAATCAGGTCGTATGACCACGCACGCAGTTTTAGTATCGATCGCAATTCACAAATGGCCATGACTCGTGCTTGAAAATTACAATCAGTTAAGAGTAAATTTTCTGGAAGGGAAGGAATGAAATGCGTGATTTGACTCATTAAAATTGTATTTCACCTAAACTTGTGCACATTTACTGTGCTCTACTTGAACAGCGATTCAAAGACCAAACCTTGTCACTAATGTCGGCTACTTGCTTGGGGCTCTTAATTAGTGCTACTTTACCGAAGACTAGAAAATTATCAGAATTCAGGTAAACCGTCATATTATCCGGCAGGATTTTGAGTTTAGATGAAGGAAAATCGCATTCAGTTTTCAAAAACTTTATGAAACATCGATCACTACGTTGTTATTTAAGAAAATTTTGTCATATAACTTTATGACATTTTTATTTAATGCCAATATAGTAGACATCACCTTCATTAAGATCACTGCGATGTCTACTCCAGTAACATAACAAGGACGAGAACACTGTCTAACTAGTAATACCCTTAACGTTAATTATAAGGATTTGTCAATATACATACCGAATTTGAACATTATCGACATGGTAAAATTCCCAACTGATTCTACTAAATACGGATGATCAACTCAAATTATTTGTGTTTTATCGGCATATCATTCCATATGTAGCTTATTTTTCGTAAAACAACGAATAATGTTCTGCCTAGTCATCATGTTATAAATTAGAAACCTCTCTATGCATTTCCTGGCGTCCATTAACCTCCCAGGTCTTATTTAAGTAATAAAAGTTGCATGTCATTACTATTACTTGCCTTAAAGTTCGAAGAACTGATCTTTGGTAGAAACATTCAACCAGTGCAGTGGCCATTTTTTGCAAAGAAGTATAAATTGAAATGATTTTAATTCATAAGCTTGGCCTTGTGCTGGACATGAACATGGCAATGAGATGAACGTGACTAACCAAACGAACTGACAAGCCAAATGCGTTTAGAATAGAATGATTGACGGGGCAGATTACCCAGCTCGTCGACTTGAACAGTGTCAAGAGCTAATTTAAAAATTTATAATTCTGCTGCCTGCTTATTTCAGAATGCATTATCGGCTCCAATAAACAAGTTTAAATGGAGAGTTGAATGAGGAACGGAAGTTAATTTTGCAATTTCTATTCACTCATTGTGTGTGGGAGGTCGTAAAAGATCTTTCCGTCCCCATCACGCGAGGGGCATTGGAATAATACATTTTCAATACAATTCATGGGATAGGATGACGGAATGAGATGATGATGAAGTGATGGCTATGATTTTAATTGAGATGCTAACAAACCTGCACGTGGAATCCTCTGCATTGTCCAGCGTCCAGTACTCATCAACCAACTAAGAACAAGTGGAAGATAATTGAAATCTGGCAATTTATTATTATTTCCATTCCAACGCTTGCTTAGTTGAAATAATTTAATGCAACGATCCGGATAAAAGATTCTATGTCAGCCGAGCCATTGGCAAGGCTAGGTCAAGAACAGAAGAGGCATAAAAATCCCTATTTGCAAAACCAGTCGTCCCATCCCGTAGAATATTTGTTAATAAAATTTAACAACATCAATTGTTTTTTCATTTGCCTCATTACACAAATTGCGAAAGTTCGCAATTGAACTTGCTTAGAATTTTGGCCCTGCTGTGACGAGTGAGTGAATGCAATAGTTGTCTCTGCCAATTTCTTCAGGCATCACGAACAATAAAAGAAATCTCGGTGGCCTTCTATCCATTGCTTTATTGCACTTTGCAAAAAAAAACCAAATTGCATTGTTGACAGCTTAAGTGAGCGAAAAAGCAAATCCAAGAAAGGACATTGCCTAAGACAATATTTTATTCTTCTGCCGAGTGTCGACTCTCAGTTCCTGAGTTCTACGTTTCATTAAGGAAGGAATCTAAACAGAAGGTAATTCGAATTAACTAAAATTTGAATTATTTTATTCTTCTGCCGAGTGTCGACTCTCAGTTCCTGAGTTCTACGTTTCATTAAGGAAGGAATCTAAACAGAAGGTAATTCGAATTAACTAAAATTTGATTTTTTTTACTCTGTTTCAGCTAAGTTATATGATAAAAGTTTTCACATGTGTGCTGAAATTGTAACAACAATAAAAGTACTTGATCTAAATTTTTGCTACCTGTTTAGCCTCAAGTTCCCAAAATATTGATCGAATCGTTCGCCTCTAAAGTTTGATCTAATTTTTCTAATTGTAAATTCCACAAAGAAGTTTATTTGTTTAGGGCTATTTTAGTTATCAGAATTATCATTTAATTATTTGCCATGATTCCTAATCCTAATCCAACTTCCTGATGGTTTGATTTATCATAAGATAGATTAGGTTATGCATGGATAATGCTTTAAGCTATTTAAAAAGCTTCCTATACAATGAGTATGTTATTTGTATGAAGACAGAAGGAGTCAATCAGGTCAATCTTTTCAAAATCTCATTTTAATCAAAACATGTTGACAGTGGAAACCTTTGAGACTAAATAGTCTCAAGCGAGTGTACATGATAATCCAATTCAGCTGTAAAGAAGAGAGGAAGAAGTCTATTAACGTCAGTTTTGACCCAGACATAGACTTTCCAGTCTAGCCCTTCTTTGTTTTAACTTTAGTTCGAGTTTAAAATTTCTATCCGAAAACTTTGGAATTAATTGAAGGTACCATAACCTTAGATGACTTCTTAACCTTTTGACCATTGTACTCAATTTAAGCTACACAGTTTGCGCAATCACAATCAGCTCTTCCCATTTTTGCGAAAAATGCAATTAAATGGATTTTGTAGGCAGTAGAAAGAAAATAGAATAGAACAGAATTTGCATTTAAAACTGCCTATTGCTTCGAATAATAATGGTGCATTTCTATATCTGGATAGGCATATGATAAGAGGATGACGCTTGTCTTTGTGACAATAATTGTCTCATTGTCAAGAGCAGTGCATAATAATGACGGATTTTGCTCTGAAAGAAATTGGCACGTTCATGCTATGAATATAGCAAGCTCATTCCATGTGCAAACTTTTGTATTCGCAAAACAAAAACAAGGAAACTCATCTCCATAAACGCTTCCTTTCGACTTCCGGTCTTGTTTACTGAAATATATAATGAAAGGTTTTTAAAAGTCTACTGGGAAGACAATACGGATGCAATGCAAAAATTATTCCAAAATTCGGGGTTAAACCCAATTGCTCAAGATGAGAATATTGCAGATCCCTCCATGTTAACCTGTATGGAAAAGTAACATGGGAAATTTCTAGACGCAACTAAGCTTGAAGCGCAAAAAGCCGGATGCGTTGAATGCGTTTTCCGAAGAGTTAAGGGTTAATTGCTAGTTTTGTGATTTAAAGGGCAAACAAATCATACTTCTAATAATGATATTATTCAAGCTAGCATATGGGTTTTATGTAAATGTATTCAGCCTAACTGCTACTAGTAGTACAATAATTCTTCTATTTCTCCAATGAAGATCAGGTTTTACTCATTAGTGTTCCATTCCTCAGCCTCCTGGTGACCTGGCACAATAACACACACAAATCTGTCGAAATATAATTTTATTGCTGAGTAGTCTAGTACAGTGTGTATTGATTTCGAAATCAACCATTTCTAAAAACATTGGCTGATTTAACGTGTAATTAACGTGCTGGCTTTACGATTGAACCACCAAAGGAAGTTAACTAAAGCTAGTTATGACGGCCACTACAAGGAACAGGTGATTTAGAATTTAAACTTTTCTATTCGACTTTAGTTTAAGTATGTGCAAAGTTTCCAGCTTATTTCTGCCAAAGCCGTTATTTCATACATTCGTAAAGTTTTTAGCTAGCTTCAGAGCAACAGAAGTGGAAAGTGGACAACTTTTGTATTTATTACATTAAAACGCGATAATTAAATCATCTATAAAGTTGAAATGCCATAAGATACATCTGGTGTAGAGAAAACTATAAAATTCACTCAGTCAATTCAAAAATTGGGACTGTTAAATTAACTCTTCAACTCTGAGAACCTCTCAGTACTTAATACTCAAATACAGATTCTTGCACTATAGAGTTTATTTGATCAAATTGACTTGAAATTATGGTTCTAATTTTACACTTTGTTACTCACAGGTCAAAATCTGCAGAAGTTTTTAAGGCGAAGATGCGAAATCGTGAAGAAAGTTTAAGCTGGGGAAGACGAGATAGCCTCAGCCGTCCAGAAATCAGCCCAACTCTTCTGGAAATTACAACTATTTACGAAAAATTGAAAAAAGGTCGAGACAAAGAAATTCACCGTTTATCAAATTTTGGTCTTGCCTCTCTCCCAGAAGGGGAAGGTGGTTCGACTGACGGAGAAAGCGAAATGGTTCTCATCGTCCCAACTTTTCCTTCCAATGGAGGATCTGAAGGAGGAGGGGCTGATGGGAGTCCAATTCAAAATGTCCGATTTTTAGATTTTAATAATTGTAAAGGAATATCAATTCGAAAGTATTTGTTTTTCTCTTCCTCAACTGGAGCAATTTTGTCAGATACACTTGAAGCACTTTCCCCAAATTACAAGGACCTCCTTAAAACTGAATATTATTGGCTCAACATCACGGATCCTAATGAATCTGATTTGGGAATGCTGTTTAATAACTTTAATGTCCACGATACGACCATAACTGATATTCGAGAAACTAATACAGAAGAAAAGATTGAATTCTACGAACACTACACATTCATGTCAACAAGGCTTTTGAGAGAAATTCGTGTCCACAAAAGAAAAAGTAGTTTGGGCCTTGGACTCACGACAGAGGAAACAAAAGAATCTGTAGATATGGATTTCAATATCCTTCTCTTCAAAAATTTTGTGATTACACTCCATCATCAAAAGTGGGGAAGCATTAATGATATTTTAGGATTTGCTAATCTCGTTTCAGCTGAAACAGAGCTAACTCCAGACTGGATTCTTTATTCCATTTTTATTGAACTGGCTCAAGATGCCCAATACTTGTTGGCAGGGATTGAGCCAAGATTGAACGAGCTGAGAGTCATGAGCACTTTTAGTATTAAAGAAATGTCAAGGATCCTCCGTGAGAACTATGAAATGGAATTTCAATTGTATACAATTCAAAGATTCCTCAAACCAAAGGTCAACATACTAAGAACTCTGAAAGTCAAGTGCGGGCGAAGGATTGGCCCAACGTTGACAAGACTATTGAATGAAATTCGAGACGATTTTGTAGAAATGAATAATGATTTGAGAAATTTGAACCATATTTCAGAAAGATCCCAGAATACATTTTTAGCCCTCGTGAATGTTGAGAAGGCTCGTGAGGCAAATGAGATGAGTTTGGCTATGAAGAGATTTAGCCAAATTGCCCTAATATTTTTACCAATCCAAGCAATCGCCGGATTCTTTGGCATGAACGTTGTCGTCCCTTTCCAAGGGCAGCAGACAACTCTGTATTTTTGGATAATTGTCCTCATGTCAGCCACATTTGCAATCATCATGTATTTATCCAGCAATTATCCACCACAAGAAATGGATTGGACTGAAGTAGCTGTTGATTTAAAATTTAAACCTACACCACCACCACCAACTCCTCCAAGAACTCATGGATTTTGGGATAGAAGGAGAGCAACGAATTCGACTTTAAATTCGACATCAGTTTGCGGCGGAAGTCAAAAAGAAAAGGACGGATTACCAACGATCCGTACCAAATTTTGAGGCGGGTAAGGGAATGACGGACGGACGATGGTTTATTCGTCATTCCCTGTAACCCTGACCCCAATGGGGTTAAATTAATTTAGTAATGTAAATAGAATTTAAAATTATCCAATTATCGTGTAAAAAATGCTCTCTAGATGATGTTGAGAAATAAACTATGAATAAAAAAAAGTCAAATTGAAGAAATACGATTTTAATTTAACTTTAAAAGCAGCAACAGTAGCAGCACTACGCAGTCCTTCAACTGAAAAATTTGTACATAATTTGTTAAATCCAGAAAGTAATGCCAATAAAATACCAAAATTTTAAGTGATCGTGTTGTTTTATTCAACTCATTCTTGCAAGTAATACGAGAAATTGCATAAAATTCCTTGAACCAAGACGGAAATCAAAGTAATTAAAAAAGTTTCAAGAATCTACAGTACACCAAAATTTTCAACCTCCTGCCTATTTTCCCGAGGAAATAAGAACCTATCAAAAAGATTATAGAAATTTCATGGTATAAATTAAAAATTACGAACGGCAGCAATTTGCATAACCTACCCCAGGCCAGACAAGTCGTCAGAATTTTTTACCATTGAAGATTTCGGGGAAATTTGATTTAGCCCTTGTCATTAAGATTCAGCCGGTTCTCAGAAAAACAAAATTCGTCAGTGTTTAGTGCAATTAAGTTTTTATACTTCACATTTTTAGTGTTATAAGTTGTACTGTCCTGTTTAAAATTACTAACAGTAGGAAATCAAAATATGACTGAAAACAATGGAATCGCCTCATTCACGGCTGCAGAAACAGGTAAGTCGTCCCAGTACAAAATTATTAAAACTTTCTAGTACACACATTTCAAAATACATCAAAACCAAAATTCTTGAATTAATTAGTAAATTGATTTTTCACTTGCAGCAGGAGCGCCTACTCCACCGAAGAAGAGACCGGAAGATTTTCGTTTTGGTAAATTGATCGGAGAAGGAAGTTTTTCATCGGTGAGTTTTTT
>WJEZ01002561.1:0-13146 GCA_009869925.1 Thalassaphorura encarpata | reverse complement strand
GGTTAGGTTAGGTTAGGTTAGGTTAGGTTAGGTTAGATTAGATTAGGTTAGGTTAGGTTAAGTTAGGTTAGGTTAGGTTAGGTGAAGTTGTGTTAGGTTAGGTTAGGTTAGATTTTTTTAGGTTCGGCTAAATTAGGGTAGTTTAGGTTAAATTAGGTTTGGTTACGCTTTTTTATTCTAAAAATGGGTTAATGCCCTTTTTTTCTACTACGAAAATCGGCTCACAACCGGATTTTTATTATAAAAATTGATTAATGACCGGTTTTTATTATAAAAAGTGAACATGTCAAAAATTTGGACTAGGTTAGGATTAGGTTAAGTTAGTTCAGGTTAGGTTATGTTAAGTTAAATTTTAGTTTAGGTTAGGTCACACTTTTTTGATATGTACGACATGGGAAGATTACACATTAAGCTTGTCTGTTTTATTCCCTAATCCTTTATGAGAACAGTGACATATAAAAATTGATTTTACTGAAATTTTCTGACTGAGGTCATAGGTCAAGGGTCAAATCACCATGTGATATAGAGCGTTTTCATCTTAATCCACTTTTAAGATATAAATGATTATTCACATGCCATAGTTCGCTTTGATTTATCATAGATCATAAGTCTAGGTCAAAGGTCAAGAGAGAGGTCAACTTGATGCACTCTATGGTTTAGAACTTGACCTGCTTAAAATTTCAAGGTATTATTTTGTTAAATCAGTTTAACATTAGGTAAAGAACCAAATGACACATGTCTACATTGCTGCCTAATAGATGCGTGATAGGGCATGTCAGAGGTCATTTGTGGTAAATTTCGCGAGAAATTTCAATTTCAAGTTTCGCAATTTCATGAAATTACAAAAAATTTTGTGGAAACTGAATTTTTTTTAAATTCAAAATTTTAAGTTTTTTGAAAAATTAGTAGAAGGAGAGTTAATTTTTTATGGGTTATTTCCCGTAAGGGTTTTCCTAAGCCGAATTTCTTGAAAATTCAAAAAATCGTGTTCTCTTGTTCTACCAATGGCAAATTAAACTAAGCTGGCTATGATAACTTTTCAAACCTTGAAGCCAACTCCACTTGTTAATAACTATCAGCCGTGTAACTTTCAAACCAAATGCAGTAGAAGAGCTCAATTCAATTTGGCCTGCATATAAATTTCAAAACAAGTTTGAATTACAGGATAGTATGGAGGATTTAAGGTACATTTTCCTTCAACACAAGTGGACGTGTCTACTTTGTTTACTATATTTGAGATAAAAGGAATATCCTCTCAGTACTTTGTACACTTTGTTTATTTCTTTGCTCGTGTTTTGCATGGGTTCATTATCCGAACAAAACTACACGCAATCTTTTGTTCTTCCAAATCCATGGGAAGCTCAAGGGCATGTTTTCAAGTGTAAATAGCTCTTCCTTATTAAATTTATGAATATTATGCACCTAAATATATTGATTTGGATTTGAACGTATTGTTAATTCACATGATGATGACAAAAATTCTAATTGAATTCTTTGCAGTAAAAGAAATTTCAAGTTTTTCTACACAGGTGGGCAGAAAAAAGAAGCAACGATGAATCTCGATGAATTCAGCCCACGCTAGATTTGGCCAAATCTAAAGTAGAGCATAGCATAGCATGTGAAGTGATCTCCATTGATACATAGTGTCCGCACCTACGTCTAATCGAATAGAATGATCGAAATTTCAATTTCCAGTTCCTTTGGAAAGGTCTTGGGGCGAAAAATTGTATTCAATCTACCTTTCTACTTTATTTCTAGGGCAGGACGTGTGGAAAAAATGTCATCTGGTCATGACTGGACTCGATATCCTGACTCAACCCATGGAATTGTTGAAATACGCATAAAAAATGCAAGATATATGAATATTTGCAAAAGTTTGACTCGCAGAACACACAAGACGAGAGTTAATTTCAACCCACAAGTGTCTCCCAAAGTTTGAACTCAAATTCGAATGTAGGAAGAAAGAATAAAAGAAAATAAGGGAAGGAAGAAATAATCGTAAACAAACACGCAGAGGGTTGGAGACTGATAAAATACTCTTTGACTCTTTGAAGATGTTCTAACATATTATTCTTCCTTTTGTGAAATTCTACCCTCCTCCTAAGGATTCTTATTTCCTTGGGAAAATTCTATAAAGGGCTTCACATCTCAACGCCAAGGCAAAGATGGGAACTTACTTTTACTTTGGATTGAAGAAAGTGAACGTTGGAGCAGAGCAACCCAGGTTTTAGATTTCACACAGAATACAACAAACTAAACTACTGTAGAGAAATCCTCCTGCTGCTCCTGGGTTAAAAAATAAATGGAAAGAAATAGGTGGTAGAGTTTGAGTTGGATTCGGATGAATGAAAAGATTCACTCTCTCTGTCAACGAAGGAAAGACATTTACTATCTTCCTAGTTCCATACTCCCACCCATTCAAATAAATATGTCAATAGAAAAATATGTGACACCCCAAAATTTAAATATGGATCCAATCCCAGTCAGAATTTCTCCCTCAAGCAATTCACAATTCACAACTTGGAAAAGATACAAATTTACAACAGAGAAAAAAAGAGGGAAATCCATGTATTATCTGCTACTCGGCTTTAGTCCCCTCAGGCAGGCACAACCGGCTCAAATACAAAAAGTATATCAAAGAAAAGCAACAGAAAATAGAAACTGCAACACAACACAATACACAAATTCATGCAAATCAAATGTGGAGGAGGAAATACGTGATACTAGGGTGCTAGCAATTTTTTGAAAATAATTTCGAGAACACTTCTGGACTTTTCCTAAATAAAATATGACAAGATATTTTTTCATCCTTTTTTCAAGAAATTTGAGAGCGAAACAAATCTTAAGATGTGAGAAAAATAAATGACCAAAAGGAGTCAAAATTTCTCCTCTAAATTACCCGAAACGCTTATGATGGCAGTTGAAACTAAAATTAAAGTTCCATGCTGGACGTGTAAATTTATGAAGTTGAAAAGAGGGGTTGGACTGCAGTGTTGAAATGCAAAGTAGGGCCTTGGGGATGTAAAGTAAAGAAAATGGGCGGAAGGAAGGAAAGGGTTAAAGTCAAAACACGGTGTATTTGTAGGACAAAGACAAAAGACATGATTCCATTTCCTGGCCCAAGGTTTGCATTTGGTGTAATTCTTTAAGGTGAAGACAGAGTCATAGTCATACCGTAAACATGGGACACACTTCTCCTCGGAATCCTTTATGGAAATGTCCATCAAAGAACATATGGTCTGACTAAAGCTGGGTCTGGATGGCAGTGAAATGGAACAAGTCAACCCTTGCACAGAATCCCAAATCGGGAGAAAGGTAAATGTGTGCGTGCGTGTTTCCTTTAGGTGTCAACCTCTTGAGATACTGATCCTCCATGCTTCCCATTCTAATAGCCTCAAATGCCATCATCCTTTCTACGCCACCCGCACCCGCACTTTCTCCGCCTCAGATCTTACCTTTAAGACACACAATCTATTAATTTCCACGCAAGGATAATTGAATCATTCGGCTTCGAGCACTCGCCCAAATCAAGAAAGCTTTTGTCTTTACACCGAGCTCCACATACAAATGATTCCACTGTTTTTCCATTCCAAGTGTGAGAACAATTATACCCTAGGGGAATTCTTGTAAATAACCAATCCATAGATTTTGTTCACATGAACGCATCTTGACCCAAATTCTATTTTATCATTGTCATTAAAAAACTATGAATCTGTTCATCAGTTCATCTCCACATTGGTTCAAGTCAGAATACTTCAACTGTACGAGACTTGTCATCATTGCAAGCAAAGTATACAAAACAAATCGGCTTGTAAACTGAATTTAAAATTGACTGAACCCAAACGAAATGTAAAGAAAGTGTTATTTTATTATGTAGTTCAACATGTTCCTGAAGATAAAATTTCCCTCATGAGGTCCTAGTCAGTCTCAAGGGATAAAGTTGAGTAGTTCCTGATACTCTGGTTCAGCCTAGTTTTTAGCTTGATAGCATTTGACATCAAGATCAAGGCATTTGTGCAAAATGCATGTTTTTAGAAATTCTGTATCAAATTAAAGGAAACACGTTTTCATATTTTATTGCAATTTTGCCATGACCATGCCAAACTTCATCTTTAGTTTATTTGAGAAATTGAGTCTATAGAGTTTTGTGATTTTCATAGAAAAGTTGGGTGAGAATAGAGATGCATCTCTTGGGGACCTTGACACCTCTAGAGTGTGATTCAGATTCGAGGAAATGTTAACAAGTATTTGCATAAATTATTAGAGTAATGCACAAGTTGGAGTAGAGAACCAAAATGTTAGACTAGGGGTGTAGCCCAGCTTTTCTTAGAAAGTGGAAAGTGAGGAGGGACTTGGCTGGCTGGGTTGAAGGGAAAAAGTAAAGAAGTAAGTACTTAGTGGATGTTGGGGGAAAAGAATGATACATGAGTCTTCAGGTGACCATTTGAGAGTCTAGGAAAGTCTATAATGCTGGATAATGGTGTTGTTTGCCCCCACGTAAATTCTCACCTTTCTTTCCACGACCAATATTTCATCATGGTGTGCCACCTCCGGCCAAGGGAAAAAAAACTTTGAAACAATACTCTCTCTTTTTTTTCTTGACTCTCCATCCCTTTATGACACGGACTACGTACGTACGTACTCCCCTTTCACTTTGGTTTAACTCTTACTACCCGGTCCGGGTATTAATACTTGGTGAGAATAAGTTTGAAAGTGGTAAAGGCTTCTTGCTCAGCCTTCATCTTTACCCTATCCATCTTCATCTTGACCTCACCTTTTGGGTAGAAAAGAGTTCATAATGGTCTCCCTAAAATAATACTCGAATACAGACGAGGATGAAAAACACATATTCTATTCAACTCTTTTTTCCTTCGTTTAACTTTAGCTTTGCCTTTCCCTTTGACTTGGGTGCAAATGCAAACACACGTGAAAAGTTGGAAGAAACTAATTTATGATTTTTCACATCTTTCTCAACACTTTTAGGGGAGGACTCCTGGGACTCTTCACTTCTTTCGCCAGTCCACCTTTGGTTTTTTTATCCTCCCCAAGCATAAATCTCTCGTGTATAAAATTCTTCTTTCTTTCTTTGAACTATTTTCAACAGAATTTGAATTGAGTGCTCAAAAGATTTTGTATCCATCATCGAATAGGAAAAATGAACGAGGTTTTTTTTTTCAGTAAAACCTCTGCAAAGAAAAGAAAATTTTTTAAGTCTCTTATCCAGAACATCCATTTTAATTCCTTTTCACAAAAACTTATTTTGTAAGGCATTAGGTAAAGTTGTGAAAGCCCATGATCTTCTCAGCTAATCTTTCCCCTTGTTGTGTTGTTTTATGCATTGTAATGCGGGAGAAGAGATTTGAAGAAAGTATAAGTAAGTCTGGGTAGAAAATCTGGTGGTTAGTTACCTTGGGTTTGGCTTGTCCTGCGGGTGGACGACGGACGGGGGAAAGAGTTTATAAATAGTAAAATAGTAATGAAGGAAAGATAGAGATCTGGCTGGCTGTGTTGAATCAAGAGTTCCTCAACTCATTTTCATGAAAATCATCCAAAGAACAAGAAGAGACGTAAGATTTAGTAGTTTACTTTCAAACCATAATAGCCCGTCTGTTCCTTCCTTTTGCTTTTGAGGGAAACCACGACCAGGTCTACTCCTCCTTGGTTTTCACCCAGCGTCCGCCTTATGCAACATTGATGAAAGACAATCAAGTCAAGAAAGTTGTCCTCACTTGGGAATTCTCACTTCCGTGAAATGACCAACAAACACAAACCGCCCAAGTTAAATCGTATGAGAAATAATTGAAGGTAAAGTTTGGAGCGGCGGCACTGTGCGTGACTGCTGCGTGGGCCCAGCATCCTACTCTCTATTCACAACCCTTTCAACATTTTATGATCTCAACGCATAACTTTGCCCATGGTCATAATCATCTTCTCAATTACAATCCTCACCTCTCTCTGTCTGTCATGCTAATTTTAAAATTAAAATAGAAAATTAAATGAAAATCATTTTTTGCAAATTAACTGCTGTCCCTTTACTATAATCCAAAGTCCCAATTCTTATAAATGAATAATTGATGAAAACAGAGAGAAAGGGTATAAAGAATAAGTAGGCGGGTTAGAGTTGTTTACTCAAGTTAAGTTGAAATGCACATTTTCTTTCATAACATTAAATACTATTGCATTTGAGAAGGAATAGAGTGGCTGGCTGGCTGGTGACATTGACATTACCAATTCATTCCATTTCCTCCTCAACCAAGTTCCAGTTTAGAATTGAGACTAAATTTGTTTTGTTTGAATGACTTTGATCGAAGGAGTTGTTGCATGAAGTTGTAGACGCTTTTATCGATGGACCTTCCTTGCTAAGCTCAATGGCTGAGAAAACTACAAAACTTTTTTTTTCCAAAAGCCTTTCTCTTCTCTCGGTTCTCCTAAAATTCTCAACTTTCTAACTATGTTCTACAACCAAAAGACTCATTTTTAACCCACTCAACCAGTCTGCCCTAGGTTTTTTTAGTGGTATATAATAAGTCTTCAAAAAATTTTTATTCCAGTGGTTCACGTACTTTTTTTTTCAAATGACTCCCGAGTAAATGTTTACATACATTTTATATACTCTAAGACCACATTAGTCCTCAACTTTGTTCAAAGAAACTTTTTTTACCCGGATGAGTTGACTGGGATTTTTTATTACGAATACTCAACACAAAATCCTGAGTCGTTTAGTGGGACTAAAGCCAGTAATATCCCAAAAGGATTGGCCCCTTTTTATGATACAACTATTTCATTCTTTTTTCTCCTCCCGTGTTAAAGCTACATCATTGGAAATTGTACATGTTAGAAATTTAAACAGATAAAATTAAATTTAAACGTTGAATGTAAGTTTGTCCATTTTGAAATCCCATGCGTCATTCATTTATCCTTTAGATGCGAAACTATTAATTATTGTTTCCGTTTAATTTGGATTGGTGGAAGAGCGAAGGATGAGTATTATTTAGCCCGAGGACAATTCTACAGAAACAGCATTGCTTATTGATTCAAAATCTAATTAGAATGCTTCCCTCACTCTGCTTCTCTGACTACAACTAAACTAACCAAAGGGTAAAACGCAATGGCATGGGATACGAACGAAGGCATAGGCAGGGAAGGGTAAAGAAAACTTATTTCTAGTCATTCGATTCTCTATACGCTAACCATGGGAACTTCATTTTATCCCCAGCCCAGGTCCATATCTTTTTGGGAATGAACACTATCTTTTGAACATTACATGAGTTTATTACCTCAAACCATGAGCTAGACTAGGATGATGGTAGTAGGCCCGTAGACACACTTCCATTGTGTACCCTACCTACGACCCATTCTGATGTCCCCTTATCTCCATTCTTTTGACCTAGAAAAATTGACTATTTACTCTATGTACAAATGAGGAAGGAGAAAGCTAGAGCTAAAGCAAATGGAAAATGATGAGCAACAATGGAAAATGTCAAATTGTTGTTGTTAGGTTAGGTTCGTTGAGCCGAGTCTGAGCTTGGATAGGGATAATTTAAAATCCTATGAGTAATAAAGCATTGAATTAGAAGCCGTTGAGCCTTGCGGCAGTTGAGTTTGAGTTTAATGCTCCCAAGGAGCTTCCTCATTGACTTTAATTATTAGTCGAAGATAAAATGAGTTTTCTTTTGAAACTCTCCTGACGGAGTTTAAGTTCATGATGGGACATGAAAAGGAAAGGAAAGGAAGGTTCCTTCAAAGTCGATCAACCTTAATAATGAATATAACAGTCACATTTTCATTTCAAGTACTCCTCTCCCTACTCTTTTCTGCTTTCGCTTTCACCCTTCTCGATCACTGCATTACTTAAGGATACATCCATAGATCCATGTGGGAAACTTGCCCCGATGTATTAATTCTAAAAAGACCAAGAGAACGTTGTGAAGTGTATCTTTTTTATCCATTCCTTCCAAGTTTTTTCCTCTGCTCTTCCTGATCTAGCTTCAATTTCAATTTATAAAACTCAACTTTTCAAATTCATCCAAACGAAGGGTCTTATTTTCCCTTTGGCTATGCGTAATATCAGCACCTACAATAATAACAACAGATTTTTAACTTTTACTTAACTACAAAAATAAAATATTAATTGAAAAATTTTCGAATTGAGCAATCGCATTATGCCTTGACAAAAATCTGAATTTCTTGATTGTCCATGTTGACAGTAACACATGGAATATCCTATTCCCTTCGAACATGAATAAAAAAACTGGGTTGAATGTTTTGAAATGTATTTTGTTTTACACAAATGGGTATAGTAGTAAAAGTCAGTTGAATTGTTGCTAGAGGAAAAACATACACACATTCACGTAGGATTTTACTTTACTTTGCATTACGTAGTAGTATAGTTTTTTTCTTCTTTGTGGGCTAAGGAAATGCAAAAATAAAATATTAGTCTAACTTTACCCATCATTCCTACATAAACGGTGAGATATGCATAAATGTAAATGCTCTTTCTTTCACACTTTTATCGCTCTTGTTTTCTCAAGTGAGAAAACTTGAACTCCTAGCTTGTCTTTCTCAACGCGAACCATGTGAAGAATATGGTATCAAAAAAACTCATATATTTAAAAACAACACAAAAAGACCGTCAGAAAAAGAAGAGGTTTAGTCTTAGCCACAAGTACATCTCTCCTTGAAACAATGGAACAGAGCAGAATCCATGTTTCACCTAAGTGACTCGTTTTTCCACCCACAACGGCGCCTGGCCAGGGCAAACTCATCCAGATAATCTCTTTGCATCTTTTTTCTTCAAGAATAGATTCCGTTTTTTGTTTGTGCCTTTATAAAATTTAAATTATTCCTTCGTTTATATTCTTTGTTCTTGCAAAGAAAATTATCACAAAATCTTTCCACAATAAAATATTTCAAATGTTTAGGATGAGATTGGAGTTTATTTACTAGTGCATGTAAAAAATACATCTTGGCGTTCATTGCGCTAAGTAAAAATGTATATAAAAAATCCCAAACGGTGGGAAAGCCGAGGGTGGATGGGTTTGCTGGCGTTGGCGCTGGTGTGGAGAAATGTCGTAGATTAAAATAGCAGATGTTCGTCTAGGGTCAGAAGGAGAGACGAAATTGGTTTCAGATTGTCGCCAACAGTTTGAGCAGGAGTCCTCTGGGAGAACGGTGAGGTGCTCCATGATTTATAACCAACTCATTCTTAAAGCTTTTTTTTCTTCCCTTCCATCTTTCACTGGAGGTAGAAGCAGTGGTTCTGGAGAAAGTAACATTGCCATTGCCATTGGACTGACTCTGCAATACGATACAACCCTTTTAGCTGCTTCCATCTGAAGAATAATATGTAGCAGTAGCTGCTACGTACGTGCTCCTCACCTTCTCACAATGTCTGTCTCTCCTTTCCTCCAAGTTTGACCCTTGGACTCCTCCAATCACTTTTCAACGTCACATAAGCTTTTTTTTTTGCCACCTTATTTCTTGTTAGTCGTGCGAGCGAACATCCTGTTCTTTTTATCCCATCTCGTTTTCATTCCTAAGGGAATCCCAATGATGTCGATATTAGCTCAAGCTGATTCCATTATTGCCTTCATAGATTGTTAATACTTGTCCATTTAGCTGACTGAATATTTTTTACAAGATTTTAATAATTTTTCCTACCAGAACAAAAATGGTCTGCCTCAGAACAGAAAAAAAGTATTCCATGGATTTGTTCCATCTGTTCAAGTTGTAAACACGAAGTATAATGGGACAAAATAAAAATTTGATGACCCTTCATCCATACAATGACAACTCCACTTGTGTCCAAGGTGCTTGGAATTGGCACTTACGAATGAAACAAAACACCCAAAATAAGTGCGATTTGGGCTGAAGAGGACATTTTGATTTTATTTGGGTTATTTAAGTAGCCCTTACTCGGACTCATGATTACACATGGTGTTAACTTTATACGATGGAAGTCTCATCGGCAATTTGAGAATTCATTTCATGGATACATGTGTCTGTACTGGCTGTATTCTTGAGTTTAATGCATTAGAATAGCATATAATACGAGGTAGGAAAAACAAATGAATATTCGGGTCAGATATAATATTCAGGGTGCTCCAAGCTTTCGACTGCCTTTCTTCCGAATGGATTTAGCTCCCACTACTACTACACACAGTGGTCCAGAAATTGGAGACGGTCCAACTATGCTCCAATGAACTAAAGTCTCTATTATGAACTATACTTCATCGTTGAGCCCATGAGGAAGTGAATCTTCCTTTTGTAAAGTGGATTGAAAGTGAAGAAATATGATCAACTGGACCACACCTCCTTATTTTGTCACCAAAATTGTTTGTGGTCATTAAATACTTCATACTACTCCCCAATCCCAAAGTGTTATAAAAACTATTAAAATTTAAAGAGATTGAGGAGAAAGTGAAGAAAATCTGAGTGGAAGGGATACGGAAGGGTAGAAAAATTCTATAAAGGGGATTTGTACAAGAAATGACGGAGTCCCATTACTTGGACACTAGTGAGAAGTTATCTTTATAATAAGTGTGAAGGTATAGGAGGTTGACATTACATTAGGATCCTACCAACACGTAGCGTACGTAGCCCAGTCCATGGGATAGGGAAAGGATAATATGTCTTGGACGGGTGAACATGTCCTAATTCCCGTGGGGGAAAAAAGAACTGGATTGGAGTCAAGTAAAGTGGTAGAGCGACAAAGAGATTCTCCTCATTTTTATTTTTTGGGTGGCCAAGCCATGGGAAAGGAGACATTTTCTCTTGAGATTTATGAATCTCTATCCCTGACCACTTTTACATCCCATCTGGAAACATCTGACTTTCTCTCCCTTTCCTTGTGGACAAACACGGACACCTAACTCATCTCTCACAACCAAACAACTTCCCTCAAACTAAACTTGACTATGGCTACAATAGCTAGCGGAACAAACCCACTTGACACTCAAGCTACTCATGAAACAACTCATAAATTCGAATCAGCTCATATGGGGTTATATTTTTATAACCCTAAGGATCCATCTTTGTCAATATCCTAACATTATTTACACATACCTCATCCTCAACCATACACTTCTACGTATTCCTCTACTATAACAATTTCTCAATTCATGCAACCACTGTTTTGTCAACATCGGTGATAATGCAGCATACTTACTAAAACTTGTTCATTCGGTTGTAATACATTATTAAAAATATATAAAGAAAAAATGTAATAAATTAGAAAATTACACAAGTTCGGGAGCCTTTGCTCTCGTGTTTGTAGGTGAAATTGAGTAGAAACGTATAGCGAGCTGCATGTAGAGAGTTAGATCAGAATATTTTATATTCCACCCATAAATGTTTTGGAGATGAGGATGAACTGGAAGAACAAATTGGGAAAGGAGGAACAAAGTATGAGACTAAAAGCAAGAGTGAGTAAGTAAAGCTCTGGTGGCTTAATGAATGAATGATTCCATCCCGTGCTCTCCCCGTGTTTCTTCTCTTGGATTCACACACTACATAAATAAAATTTACCACAAAATTTCTACAATTATTCCACGCTCCTCACGCGGTTACGACTCAATTGAATTAACAAGGAAATCCACCAGCTGCTGTAAATGAACTATACGTACTTCTACTCCTAGTCAAAGGGCTGGTGCTAAGAATGGTAGAAACACTACAAGAGGTACTACAATATGTACTCAGGGTTTAGAATCATAAAACCATAAACAGAGGAATGGAATGAACCATGTATGAATTTGGAATAGTTGGTTCCAATGTAGTAATGTACACAACCTACTAAGCTTTCCCGCTTGGGTTCGGCTCGCTCTTCATAACATGAAATTATTAAGAGCCGAGAGAAAGGTAAGTAGAGAAAGTTGGATAGGGATTATTGTCAAATAGAATTATAATCCATCCAACTATCCCTGCATTACATTTTGGTGGGAGTTAATGTACTTTTAATCTAAACTCAACCGACCCAATGAAATCCCTCAAACACAGTTCCCAATCCAGGCCTCAGCTTCAGACCCAATTCTAAAATTCTCAAACACTCATTTCACTTTACTTTCTATTTTAACCCCTGCCTGCCTGCCTGGTGGTTGAGAATATTTATTTCCAACATGAAGTTGTTAAAGGGGTAGTAAACTCAAGTCTGTCTACATTCCTGGTGGAAGGGTTAGATTGATTAAACCTCTTTTGTATCCCATTCCTATGCAATCAAATGAAATGAGAAGAACCATTCTGTTCAGTTATTATCATGTTGTAAAGTACACAGAGTCCATGGACCATGGTCCTTGTAACTCTTTTACTCCCATCAAACTCAAACCAGGAGTTCTCATAAATGACATCCCATGCAATGGTTGGGATTTGAACGAGAGTGTAAATAAAGAGGAGATCTGAAAGAACAAATGAGAGAGTCCACACACACATGAGAGGTTTATTTGTGAAGGAAATAATGGACAGATTGTGCATAATTGGGCTGTTAAACATTAGTTGCATCCCTCCATGGACTCAATTCTAACGGCGGCTGCAGGGCTTTGGGCACAAAATCTACATCTTGCATCTAATTACATGTCTTGCAGAAATAATTGTGCCCTAGAGTAGTAATAGCATTTTCACCAGTGGAGCTCAATGTAGAAAGTCGGTCAGTCATCATTTGAATGTTTCCACCACATCAAACACGCTTTTTTGGATTTCTTCCTCAGGCAGTTTAAACTAATTAAGCAAAAAGATGCGCAAAATCAATTCTGACTTTAGATTTGAAAGCTAAATTGAATTTTGGAGAAAGCTTTGGCCTACCTAACGTTTAACTCTATTGGTAGAAATGAGATTATAGAATTTGGAATAGGAAAACTCATTTCAACAAATGTTTGAATCACAACTTCATTCCATTGTGTAATAAATACACTCTTCACCCTTTGACTGAGAACGACGAGAGCCCACGGAGACAGGAGATGAGAGAGAAGTGACTTTTTAATAATTTCTTTATTTTCTAACCCAAATCTACCCACTGCCACTGCTACACCACATGGGAATTTGCCCAGCTGGAGAAATGCAGAGGAGAGATCTTGGAAATAATGAATTACTAATATTTGGTTTAGAATGAAAATTGAATTAAGGGTTGAAGGAGTGCTCTTCTGGATATTGCGCACT